>CM043701.1:54704816-54992316 GCA_023935145.1 Bretschneidera sinensis | reverse complement strand
GTAGATGTTGAACATATCCTCTTTCTTGTTTACTCTCAATATTAATTCACCCTTTTGAACATCAATTAAAGCCCTTCCCAAGAATGGTCAGCCAAGAATTAGCGGGACTTCTTGGTCTTTCTCCATATCTAACACCACAAAATCAGCAAGAAAAATAAATTTATCCATGGGTACTTGATGGATCGGTCTGCTAGTTGCAAAGAAATAGTTGTTTGTTTCATCTCTCCAAGTCCTAATTTCCTGCAAACAGAAAATGGCATAAGATCAATGCTAGCACCAAGATCACATAAAAATTTATCAAAAAAATGAATTTCCAATAGTACAAGGCAAAGTGAAACTCCCCGAATCTTTTAATTTTTGAGGCAATTTCTTTCGAAGAATGGCACTGCATTCTTTACAAAGCTTTATAATTTCGAACTCCTCTAACCTTCTCTTCTTAGAAATGATGTCCTTTAAGAATTTTATATAATTTGGCATTTGTTCCAAAGCATCTGCAAAGGGAAAATTTATGTGAATTTTCTTTAAAATATCCAAAAACTTAGAAAATTACTTATCTAATTTTTGTTTCTGAAAACGTTGAGATTAAGGAAGTTGAGTAGGGAGAATAGGAGGATTGTCAGGAAATGAAATTTCTAGAGGCTTATCAGTTTCTCTTAATGTATCATCCACAATCTCCTATTCATCTACTTTATTCTGGCATTGGCCATTGGTTGGAGCTGTAGGGGTGGATTTGGTTTCCTTTGATGGTGACCTCTCAATTTCTCTTCCCTCCTAAATGTGATGGCCTTGCATTGTTCCTTTGGATTCACTTCTGTGTTACTAGGAAATGTTCCTCTTTGTTGGGCATTGATGGTTTTGGCTAGTTGCCCAATTTGCATTTCAAGATTCTTCATAGTGGCTCCTATGTTGCTACAATGAGTCTCAATGTTGTCTAACCGTGAATCATTCTTTTTTAACCTTGCTTTTGTCTCCTCAACAAAGGAAATCATGGCATCCTCGAGTGACATCTTCTTCTCGCTTGGTTGATTAACAAATCCTGGAAGAGGTTGCAGCATATTCTTTGTGTTTCTATAAGACGAATTCTCATGATTTCGAAGCCCTGGATGGTAGTAATTTGGCATAGGATTACCACGATAGTTGTAGTTCCGATTGTTGATGTATTGAACTTGGTCTTGACTTGATTCATTACTTGGAAATGTTAATCTCGGGGCTGCAACATATTCTGCACTTTACAGTATTCCTTATGTTGTCAAAGTTAAAATTTGATGAGATAGAGAAGAAACTAGAGCTGAAACGGCTGCTAACGGATCCAATTCATGAATTCCAACAACTTTCCTAACCATAGTTCTTTTAGTTGGACATTGATAGTTATTTGCGGCCATTTTTTCCAAAAGAGAAGTAACACCTTTAGTTGTCTTCGACATCAAAATTCCACCAGATGCAGCATCAACTATGGTCCAAGTTTGCCCATTTAACCCATTGTAGAACATCTGAACTTGCAACCAGTCCGACAATCCTTGTTAAGGACAACATCAAATCAAATCTTTATACGTTTCTCATGCTTCATAGAGTGACTTGAAATCATTTTGCTTGAATTGACCAATTTCACTCCTGATTTGAGCTCTTTTTGCATGCGAGAAGAATTTAGCAAGAAATTTTTCAACTATTTCCTGCTAGCTAGTGATACTTCCCAGTTGTAGAGCTTGTAGCCAACCTCTTGCCTTATCCCTTAAAGAAAAATGAAACAATCTCAGTCTAATGGTGTCTTCAGTAACACCATTAATCTTTATAGTGTCGCAAATCTCCAAGAATATCGCTAAATGAATATTGGGATCATCCAGTGGAAATCCACTAAACTGGGCTTATTGCAAGATGCTGATTAAGGCCAATTTGAGCTCAAAATTGTTAGTATTAATGGGTTGACGTCTTATACCCGAGTAGTTATCATTCATAACTGGCCGTACATAATCCTTCAAGGTCTGCGGTTGTGCATCATGTTTTTTGTCAGCCATGGCTAGTACTTGATTTTTTCTTCGTGATCTAAATGTTCTTTTAATCTCCCGATCAAAAGGGGTAATGTCACGATATCTAGCACGGCGCATGCAACGTCAAAAACACACCTATAGAACAAAATAATAATAATAATAATAATAATAATAATAATAATAATAATAAAATTCTAAATTAAAACCAAGATTTCTTTATATCAATATTGGAAAAAATAAGAAGAAATCAATCCCCTGCAACGGCGCCAAAAACTTGATCGGTACAAACCTGCAAATGCACAGTATCGTAGTTTTATAGTAAAGTGATAAAAAGAGTATCATCCTCAGAGATTGGTAACTTTACTTCTGACAAGTACCGAAATTATACTAATCTCGATTTTATTTAGAAAAATCTCTTTTTGTTGTTTGTAATTGCAATATGAAATAAATTCAATTTAAAGGAAATGATCAAAGGAAAAGAAAGTTGTTTTTCGATTATCAAATTAATAAGAGAAAAAACTTCTAGGAAACTGATTTCACTTAATTCATCACTATGCTTAACTCATCTAACTAATTAAAATTAATCATCTTTGTTTGTTAGTGAAACCTCCAACTTATCAAAAAGCCTCTTTCAATAGTCAATTGAAAATATTTTTGTTCATCATTCTACACAAGAGTATGCAAATTAATAAAACAAGAAAGCATTAAGACCAGCAATTTTTTTTTTAGACTACACAAGTTCATATAAGTCTTTTGATTCCTATATTTACCTATACTGAAATATCAAGTTCTATCATGTAATTCCTTCTTTCGGCAGCAAATCACAAGATCAAGATCATCTAATTAATGGTCAGTCAATTAGAAGCAATATGTTCAAAATAAATCAGTCAAATATAGAAGATAATTACTACAAATCAGAATAGAAAAGCAAGCATAGTTTGAAATTAAATTACATCATTTCCCTAGAATAAAGAAAGTTTAGTTCATGCTGAAAATTAAATTTAACAGCAATGAATTCACCATTATTCCGTAAACCGGTGTGTGTTCAGCTGCTGCTGCTGCTGCTGCTGTGGAGGGCTATTGTGCGATCAGTGCTAGATACCAAGCAGAGGGTCGAGCTAGGTGCCAGCTGTGAGGAAGTAGCTGCTGGTGCCAAATTTGGACAACTGATGCTGCCGGATAAGGAGGACTGGTGGTTGCGGGCTGTTGCTGCCGGATGAGGAGGAGAGGGCTGCCGGCCATCTCTCTAGGGTTATGCCTCTAGGGCTTGAGGAGAGTCATAAAATCTCTCTTATCAGTACTTAATTGTTAGCATTTTAGGGTTGATCTAGGTTTTAATTGCACTTTTATATGTTAACAACTCTAAAGTATCATTCTTGGATCATTGATCTACTTCGGTGCATTTTTAGTTACTTTAAGCTCAAAAGATGAGGAAAATTTATCATTTCTTGAAGCACAAAGACTCGAGGCATACTAGAGTGAAGGAATACTTCCAGAAGGACAAGATGGAGGGCTTAAAAGAGCAACAGTTGTTGCTCGCATTGGAAAAGAGTTTCACTAAATTGCGAGAATTGCCCATACAGATCAATCATCTTTGAAAACTAAACTGTATTGATACAAGAAGAACCAGGAGATGAACCATATATGCTTAGAAAGATCTGGAAGTCTATTTTCTAGGGAATTTTACGGTTCATCAAAAGGATTTTTCTAGAAAAAGTTATGGCAGTTTTAGTAGACAAGGTCAGGTTGTGCGGGCTGTGCGGGATTTCAGCGTGATTTTGGGCTTAAATCCCACATCCCACATCGGTTGGAAAACATATTTCTATATCTCACATCCCACATCGGATGGAAAACACATTGCACTCTTGGTATTTGCCTATATAAGACCCACTCCACTTTAGCTTTGGAAATCAATGGGGGGATGAATCCAGAGGGCCTTTAGGAGCAATCCAGAGGGCCTTTAGGAGGAACCCGAAGTTTAAAGTTTGAAGATCGGGAGAGATGATCGTCGGGAGGCCAGAGGCAACTCGAGGACGCATGAGCCCCATGGCCGGCTAGTCTCCAAGCAAGGCGAAGGGATGAATCCCTAGGTGTAGTTGTTCTTATTTTTCCTTTATTTGATTCAGTTGTAGTTGGAATTATTTTCGTTAAATATTGTTATGTTTTATTCTTTAATTTAATTAGTAGATTTATTATAACTCCGGTGGTTGCATGCTTTTTTTCCATATAAGTTCGATCAGGCTTCTTATGTGTACTTGTTTGGGTGTGATTGAGTCCGGTAGATCTCTTTTATAGATTTGTTCATTGCTGCGGTATTGTCGTTTAGATATATCGTCGTCTCTTGATAATTTATAAGTTAGGTCATATGTGCTTGAAAGTAAAAAAGATTTCATAACAATTACATTAGGATTTATAAATGCGCTTTAATTGAATATTTTCCGATTGCCTGTTTGGGATGTGAAACTTGCAATCGAGATAAAAACAACTGAATCAAGTTAGGATTAGATCAACGAACCTAGGGAGGATTTTCGGAACCTTGTCATTTTTATTTTAAACTTATATACACAATTACCCTTTTTTTCAAACAACTCAGATTCTTTTAATCTTTTATCGTTTGTGTTGAGGTTTACACCTTCTGTTGTACTTAACTTGTTTCCCTGTGGAATCGACACCCAAAACTATACTACAATAACCGCGTTATGTTTTGGGCGTAATCAGGGCTGCAGGTTGTCTCTTTTAATTAGGGTTTCTCCCTTTCCTTTATATAGACTCCAAAGCCTTCAATTAAAATTTCCTTTTATATAGGCTCCAAAGTCTTCAATTAAAATTTCCTTTTTTTAAACAAGAGAAAGAGTCCATTGACGATATGACACTAAAATTTGGATCTTTCCCTTCTTTTAAATCTAAAGTAAATTAAATGACAATAATAAAGCCTAAAACCAACAAAAATTAATAAATTAATAAAATTAGATACCTCCCTCAGATCGTTTAATATTCCGATGAACCGATAGGTTAATTCTGAGATGTTTTCACCCGAATTCATTTTGAAATCATCAAAAGCAGCATCATAATAGTAATTTTAGTTAATTCGGCTTCTCTCCATTATTCTAGGGTTTGGGCTTTTTGATCAATCTATTGTTGATTCTTTTCGTGTGGGAGAAAAAGAAGGAGAGAGAATATGGGTGCCGAAGGAGATTCGAGTGAGTCACGACCCAGTGGTGGAGGAGAAAGAGAAGAGGCCACCGGAGTGATGGTAAACGTCCGGTGCTCTAACAGTACAAAGTTTACGGTGAGGACGAGCGTCGAGTCATCAGTTGGATCATTCAAAGCTCTTGTAGCGCAGAACTGCGATGTGCCAGCTGATCAGCAACGGTTGATTTACAAGGGTCGCATCCTGAAGGGCGATTAAACCCTTCAAAGCTATGGTGTGTTTTTCAGTGCTTTTTTTTTTCGTTTTTTTTTTGTCTTACTTATATTTATTTGATTTTTCTAGATTTCTGGGTATTTGATAGTTTTGGATGGTAAGGAAAAATTGATTGAAGATGATGAAAAGCAGGTCTGATTTAGGTGATAAAATTGATGATTTAGTTGGTATGATTTTGGGTTTGTTTTCCATGATATATTATTGATTAAGAAAATATGAAGATCTGTAGTGGCTTGATATTTGGTTTTTGTTATTGCCTGAGTGAGTTATTTTGAATGCTTCCATGACATTTCTGGTGGAGGTGTCCAATAAGCTCCTTTGAGTGGCCAGCAAAGCATAATAAGGTGCCTGTTTGAAAATTATTTTACTATCTTTTTGTGTGATAGATTATTGTTTTAGAAGTCAGCTGCTTTGATGGCCATGGAAGCATCTAAATAATCACAATTGTGTATTGGGTAATTGTGCTTAAGAGTAATGCTCATCTGTTGGAACAAAAGATGAAAGTTGTGATTTTTGTGGGTTTATAACTTTCTGACTTTCACTTTTGTCATTGAGAATTCAATGACAGGTATAACCTGCGTTTGGAAGTTTCTATTTTGAACTGATGAATATATTTTACTTGATTGTTGGGCTCTTACTTTACCTAAGATTCTTAAGCTGTTGAAAGTTTGATTGGTTGGCCATATAATCTTTTCACATAGTACTTGTGGAGAGCTTCTCTTTGTGTTAATGACATGCATCTATGTACTCATTCCCTTTCTTTCTCCATTACTATGTCTATACGTTTCTTAAGGATTCCTTCTCAGTCTATGTTTCTGTAGAAGTTTATATAGATCAAGGGATCATGCTACCTAGAATGTGCTGATGCCCTGAAGGCTGAAGCCATTGGAAATGACATGATATTGTCTTTTTTTTGTTGAGTAGATGGGTGTCTTGAGTGATCCCTTTGGAGGACATGAAGTCCTGATCTTCATACGGTGTCAAGAAAGATGTGATACATTTTATATTCATTTCACTGTTCCTCCCTTTAAATTTTTGTTTGGGTGGCTAAAATTAATGACTCACCTATTATGGAAAGTAGTGAGTATTAAGTTAGTTCGTCAGTCTGCGTAGTTGTATCAGATTAGTTTGGAATGTTACTGCCGTTTAGCTTATAGTCTTGTGGATTTCTATTATCAGTTAAAGGTAGACTCATTGCACTAAAATTTAAAGTGCAAGTTTGGGGTTGTAACTAATTAGATGAGATGAGGGTTGACTGAAGTTTACAGTTTTCTTTTAGTTTTTGATCTACCAGAGCATGATTTTCTTGATTTAGTTTGATTAGTAGTAATTGCTTAATTAAAGATGAGATCGGAATTTCTACAAATATTTGTCCCATTAGATTTCTTCTCTGGAGTCATATAAATACTGGAAGTCAATCCTTCATGGTTTCAATTGTTCAAAAGACTATCAAATTTTCTAGGAGGCCATCCTAAATCCACTGTCGTATATAGTATTAAGTTGTTAGCTTTTCTATCTAAGTTTGAAGTGCCTTATCTTCAAAAAGGAAATAAACAAATTAGAAAGCTTGTTATTAAAATTACTTGGTTTCAAAGAACTAGTCAAGAAAATATAAGGTGATCGGTTAGTACGGCAAAAGAGTAAAAAAAGAAGAAAAACCTTGTTTCCTTACAAAACCTCCGTCCCTGTGCAAGGGCTGCTGCAGCTGGTGCCTGCACAGGGACTGCTGCACCAGTCCATGTGCAAGGGCTGCTGCAGTTGGTGCCTGCACAGGGGCTGTTGCAGCAGTGAAGTGAACAGGGGCTGTTGCCACAAAAAGTCCAAGAGTTGTCCCAAGATTAATGCCTGATGTAAGACTTGTTTTATTTCAGCATTTTAATTATTGAAGTACTTGTTCTATGGTTACAATATGATAGTCTTATTACTGTATTGTGTTAAGAATCACGTTAGTAAGTGCCTATCCACCCAGTAAGTACTTGGGTATTTGAAATTTAACCATGCATTCTTAGTTTATGTTTGTTGTATCTCCTGCTTCAACTCAGTCTGCCCCAATTCAACCCACTGCTCCAAAAATTGTCACAAGATGGATGGCAAATGTAAAACTTATGCTTATTCAGTTCATTTCTTTAAAATCATGAAGACTTGTTTTTGATTTTAGCTTCTCTAATATGTGTTGTTAATTTCTTGTGTACAAGGGATCAAGTCAGTATGTGTCCATCCCATCAGTCAGAGAGAACACTAGAAAAACCAATCTAACAGATACTGTAAGTCCATCAAGGAGGTGAAGTAGAAAGCCAATAGACAGCTTTGAAGAAAATGTCATGTTCATATATGTTTTTGTAAATCTGAAAGTGCTAATGTATTCATATCAAGTCTTTTTATTTTAGTAAACTTGTTGAGGCAAAGATATTTAATAGTTTCACGTGGTTTTTTGTGCTTAATAGCCTTTGATATAATTTTACATCCCCCAAATGTGTTATATGAGGTTGATTAGGCATTACCCCTTTTTGTAGGTGTTTAAACAATTTCAGGTGGGTTTTTTTGTGCCTAGTCTTGAATATGATTTAAATCCCTCATGTGTTTAATGAGGTTGATGAGGCAAAGTCTCTTTTTTGTTGAATGTTCTAATGAAACGGATTATTGAAGTCCATTACTGGAGTGAAATGTTATTGAGCCTCTTTATGTTCAACTTTTTTTGTGCTTGTATTTGCAGAATTATATATTTTAAATGTTATTGAGCCTCAATTTATAGATGCAAGCTTGCATTTTAGCTAAGCTTGCATTTATAAACTGAGTTTGGAACTGAAAATTGCAGGATCGAAATTGACACAAGTTTGCATTTGCATTCATACCAAAAAAGAGTTGAAACAAGATTGCATTGCATTCGTACAAGAAATACAAGAACAGAGTTGAAACACAACCAGAAATAAACAAAGAGTAGAGTTGAAACAATGTTACATTGCATTCATACAAGAACAATTTTTCAATGAATATTTTTTAATGGCAAATTAATCAAATTGGGCAGTTGAGATAAACTTGTTTTCTTCAAAAAAAAATTAAAAAATTATTTTCAAAAACACTTTTCAAAAACAATTTTTAAACATTAAAAATCGAAAACCGTTAACATGCCTTGACTTTTCCTCCAGTTCCGTTGGTCTTCTTCAACTTGTGCAAGTTCTTAGCAATTTTGTCTTGTCTTCAATTGGTCTTAGTACAAGAACATGCTTGTGGACCCCACCATCAAAACTAAAGAAGAAAGTGCATTATTTCATGCTCTGCCATGAAATCTTGTTGCTCTTTTGTAAAGTTAATTAACAGTTAACTAAGGCTTGTTTGGTTCCTGTAAAATAAACACTTTGTGAACTTGTGCATTATTGGTTGTTGTTTGGAATGTAACTTTAATTGACTTGCACACTAATTTAACCAACAGGTTTTATCTACATCAAAATTAAACACTATAGGATATAAAATATTCGAAGGCTGAAGTTTTATTTTAAAATTCACCAACATGCCAATAGGTACTTATGCTGCCTCTAATATAAATGGGAGCTTGGCAGAAAATCTGGTTTCCCTTTGATTTTGGTTTAGTTGTAAGGAGTATCAGATTATAAGTGTTTGATCAACAACGGGCGTTTGTATCTGATTTCCAAAATGGGAAGCAGAAATTCTTGGGCAACTGCAACACATTCTCAAATTAATGTTTGTTCAGGGAGCGGAGGCAATGGAAAAAAGAAAAATTTTGTTTAGGGTGATGCTTACATTCATTCTACAGATCAATATTATCTTCCTGTCAAGCTCTGTATGTCCCAATATCAAATGTTTTTGGAATAACTTCAAATGGAAATACAAATAGCATAAAATTTGTTTCCTTCACCGCGACTATGTATCATGATTAATCTATTTACTAGTAATAGAAACTACGCGTGCATATGAACAATCTTTGAAATGCTATAAAAACAAACATCACATTGAAATTTTCTGCAGTTTTGCCACAACAGTATGTGTATTTATATTCCTCTCAGAACTCAGTAAATTGTAAATTTTCTTGCTTTTCAAGTCATTGAACATGGAAGAGAACCTGAATACAATAGATCATACATGAGGCCAGCAAGTGGTTCTGGTAGATCTTTAATCCCTTCTGGTAGTTTGTCAAGAATACAATACAAGTTCCTGTTCCCAAATAAACAAAAAGAATAAACAGAACATTGAAATTAAGCAAGGGGAACAGATTACAATTTACATTAAGCACAGCAGGAAATGTAGATAAGTTTGCAAGTATCACTCAGTCAACAACTTATACACATCTAGCAAGCATATCCTCACGACACCGTAGAAGTTTGCACTTGGATTGGCATTAAAGCTCCATGAAAACCATATGGAACTCTGCATGTCAGTGTACTTTTTGCTACTTTCTCACTGGAAACTTTCTGTGTCGATTATATGAACCTGCAAAAAACAGCATATGTGTGTGTGTGTTTGTCTATATATATATATATATATATATATATATATATATATATATATATGATACGTATCTCAAGTAAGTCAATTTCACAGCTGATAACTAATCTTGCCGCAAACTGTTTATCTATATATATATCAATTAGGATAAACAGTTTGTGGCAAGATTAGTTATCAGCTGTGAAATTGACTTACTTGAGATACGTATCTTCATTATGAACAAAAGTGATGATCCAACCATCATCTTCTTCAAGACCTCCTTTAGCGACAAAGGAAGCTCCACTGCAAAACATGTTCTCCTCAAACATGTGGTATTCTACCTTTATCAGCTTTTCAGCTTGTGTCTCTCTCTGGTTCCAAAATCATTAGTTGTATTAATCATACATCAACCAGTAACAAAGGAAAAAATCTAAAACAAGAAATTGACGAGCCAATTTACCAAAGAAAACCCAGTGTCTTTCTCTTCGAAGTATAGCCTCGCAAGACCTCCATATTTTGCCATGCCTGAAATAACGAAATTGAAGGACCATCTTGTCTTATATAATTAGCAATATACTAAGAGAGACTGTTTCTAAAATTACCTGAGGTTGAAGTTGCAAATGAATCAAGAACTTGAATGTATCCATATTTATTTTTGACACCCATGAAATCTCCATTTATCATAGGAAAGTCCATTGAGAATTTAGTTCCAGTAAGATTTCTCTCCTTGACCTCTCTGGTTTGCATGTTTAATCTCCATTCGTAAGCACGAGTAAACAATAATCCATCTCCCGTGGCATTATCACTATTTTCTTCAAGTGATTCAATATGCTTAAATTTTCTTGAAAACCACTCAAATTTATTCAAACCCCGATCAGGTCATTGTAAGATTGATTCAAGATCTCTACAACCCCACACGACAACCTGTTCAGGAACATTACTTTGAAAATGCCAATCAACTATTAGAAGTTCATTTTTTATTAGTCTTGGGAAGAGATTAAAAGCTTAGGTAAAATATAAAATAATGTCTTCATATATAAGTTACCTCATTGCCATACAATTGGGAATGTGAAATGTGCAATTTGGCTCCACCTCAAACCACTGGATTGAATCTGTATCACCATAGCGAGGCATTACCCCAATCCTTGCATATCCTTCCTTATTATACTTTATTAATCTACATGTCAACATCGATTAGTAAACAGAAGAAAACTCCTTTGAGGGTGGTAATAAAAACCAGCGTCAAGATATTTGCACTCATGAGCCTCCACAGAAAAGCCTATTCAGGTCTAGAGACAGCGGGTAATCCATGAAAACATTATACCTACAGTTATAATTAGCTCTGTCAATTTTGAATCAAATTATTCAGAACAGAATAAGATGATTCCAGACTAGCACAAGGACGTTATACTAACTCCGCATAATTCCTATTTCATAGCATAGAGTGCACCTCTCCAGTTTGAGATCCAATTTATGGAGTAATTCCTTCCCATCAGCTGAAAAAAAGGAAAAGAAAAAAAAAAGATATGAGAATGCTACACATATTATAGTATCATAGAAATATTGTTCTAGACTCTCTTGTTGGAATAAAGAGTATATACCAGAAATCACTCCCATTTCAACAAAAGGTTTAGTTGCGTACACGCCCATGATAACTAGCTCTCCAGTACCTGGAGCTCTCTGTCAATAAATAAAAACGTAGCAAAATGCACAGTTTTTTATAAATCTAATGTATCCTGGATTTCTGATGGGAATACAAAGATAAACCTTTTGATGGCTAGTAAATGCCCGTCTCCATGCTCCATTTACATGCCAATCATCTAGAGTTTGTACTATGAAGACGTCAATTTCCTAAGGCAAGTGATTTTCTGCTGCTGAGTAGAACTTCCCTGAATGCCCAAAAACATTGGTGTTGCTTATGTCCTTATTCACTTTGCCAAATCTCAACTGAGAATCATAAAAATTAAAATAAAGAATTATGCTACAATTTAGTTCTAAAATTTCCAGACAAATTTTGACATATTCCATATATATGGATTTCAGAATTAATCAAGCTAGGGGAAAATATGTTATAGGTTATTGTACTCATCGGTCCAAATATTTGAAATTTTTGCAGAACGCTGTGTCTACACATGATTGTTTTCTAGCTTTGGGAAATCTCTTTATGGTCTCTATCTACAATTCTATTTGACAATATTTCAATTAGGATGAGGCTGCTTAATTTCAAAGAACATTATTGGATAAGTATGCCCACCAAATTCAGCAAATCAGCTGACAAAATAGCCAGCGAATCTCCTTCTATAGCAGGAAGAAAAGGCGGTCTGTTTCTTGGTTTCTCTAGCTGGAACATTTCACTTTCAACATGTTTGTAGTTGTAAACAACTGTCCACTTTCCACTGCTATCTTTACTAAAATACAAAGCATGAAGCATTCCTTCTCCTTCTACCCAAGTATGACATGACCTTCCAAACATAGATGTTGATTTTAGTTCTCCAAAAAGAGGGTTTGGTCCTGCAGTTGCAATGACATGTTAAACATGAACTCGGTACTCCCTGGTTTGAGGTACTGGAACATAGTATGTTATCCACTCCGTATGTGGTACGTTGACAGTAGACTTAAATGGTTTATATTAAATATAAGTGCATGTATAAAATTAAGATATTAGATATATTAATTAGTACAATTTAAATACAAATGTCTGCGCGATAATAGTTTAGAATATATTAAAATTTTGACAAAATAATGAAATCAATAAACATAATATTAAAAAACATAAATTTTCAATATCTCTTTAGTTATATTGAATCAGTGAGAATGGGAAGGTTCTCTTTATCCTAGCATACCGAAAAGGAATGACAACATGCTTGACTTGCTTTCACATGTGCCAAATGACCAATCTCTACACTTGTGTATTTTCAATCTCTTTAGTTATATTGTTTCTTTCTATGTGGCTATTCACCTTTTATGCCTTGATAGCCACGAAAAACTGTTGGATTTTGAAGTGATGGACGATTAAATCATTGTTTGATATTTGTGTCTTGTTAGATGTTTCCCACAGAAGTACCTAAACATAGTAGGTTTCTTGATTTTTTTTCCTAAGCAATGGCTTTTCTTGTGTTGCTTTCAAATTTGCGGAGTATACGAAAATCCGTCTACTCCGAGACATGAATTACAATATTATAATCAAATATCAGAAAATTTATGCATTATTAAATCACAATCACATATTATTTCAGAATAAAATAACAAGTTAAAAAAAATGAACCATTTCCTATGTAGACACCCTCCGGAAAACAATCCGAAATTGCCCCTTCAATGTTGGTGACAAGAACAGCTTCTCTCAACTCATCAACTGGAACAAAGTTGCTCTGCAAGTACAATCAAGATAAGATCAATTAACCATATATTTTAATGCATGTGTCAAGAGGAACTAATGTCCACCAATGGCAGTACCTGAGATGGGAGCAACGGTTGGTCAGCGAATTCAAACACAGCACCCACAAATGCATCCAATAATTTTACAGAAGAATTCTTGATCACGTATATGCGCATTGGTAGTTGCTGCAGCTCCTTAAAAAATGGCTGTTAAAAGGAAGAAATCAATGAGTTGAGTTTAACAATAAATCCGTAAGTCTATATAATAGTTGTATCTCCTTTTATTTGCAAACCTTGAAAGCGGAGGAGAGTGTGGTCTTGAAACGATCGAAGTTGTATGAGATAGAAGGTCTTTGAACACTGCAATTTGCTTGCAGTGCTGTATATGAAGATGCCATCTCTCTACCTCAAACTATAATTGTTGTCAGTTCAGTACTTCACCGCAATACACTAACGTGTGTGCGCTTTTTTTTTTATATAATACAAGTTAAGGATACCCAAAATGGGAAGACTATAGTAACACATAGGAGTACATAGTCATGTTATTGTAGGTAAAGAGACCCAAAATAGGAAAGAGAATAATGAGATGTATTTATTTTGATATTCTAAGGATGTGTTTGGTGCATAAGATGATAGTAGAATAAAAATAATTTTATTTTATAAATGTGTTTGATAGAGAGGATGAAAAAAAAAGATTAAATATCAAATCCGGTATAATTTGATAAAATAATAATGCTTTAAAGATTATGATGAGATATGGAACCTTGTATAAGATGGAGAAGAGATTTGTTGTTTTCCACAAGGTATCTTCTTGTCAAATGCCTCTTGCACGCGTCTCTATTGATTGGTAAAACCTGTTTTGGCTGTATTAGGGCCTAACAACTTAGAAGACAGTTGGAATATGCCTGTCCTGATAGAGTCATTTGAGTTTTCAACTTCCAGTAGTCACGACTCAAGTAGACCGACCTAAAAGGATGATGAATGAATAAATCATTGTAAAAGCTAAAATAGAGCAGATTTTAGAAGTATAAAATACAAATAAAAAAGGCATCACAAGAGCTGTCTTGGATGATGCAATTCTTATTATTGAGTGGGAAAAAATGTATATAAGCAATCCATACATGCCTTGGGGTATGTTATTACTACTCCTGTCTCATTCCTGATTGGCAATATTATTATCAGAGTAGATGGGCATCCACATCACCTACACACAAAATAAGGAATCTAGCTTTCATCAAATTGGCATTTTGAACCGAGGCAACGTTGGACAATTACAAGGACAGTTGAGTATTAACCTCACAGTAGCAGTAACATTTCTTTATCGTTAAAACTCAGAGCCATTGAAAGGTGACTAAATCACAGGAAACTGGGACTACCCGAGCTAATGATAGAGCCAAGAATACTTTCCGGGAGTCCCGTGTGGATGGGCTCTCACTACTCACGCTTCGATCTCCTATCAACTGTCAAGGAAAATATCCTTATCAAGGCTCCAAAACGCACAAGATCTCACAGTAACAGAAACTTGAAATGATGTTGAACTCCACATATTTCTATGGATGGACCAATGGCTCCTAAACACAATGCCAAGACTGGAATTAATAGCCTACTCTGAATCCATTTGAAAACTGATACTCGATTCATATGATAAATAACTATGGAGGCACAGTATCTGTATGAGATAATGTAATCTGATAATAATAAGCACAAAAATGAAATCTTTACAATAATTTCAACAAAAAACCTCATAAAAGTTGGTCAGAAATGCTGTTTATGTAGGAAAAGAACCTTGACCTATGGGTATAACAGGGTTTTGATACTATCTAATATTACATGAGAAGTCTGAGATCACGTCCACACTACTTAAAGATTAGTGCCAACCTTTAGACAAGAGGCTGGGATTCTAAAACACTTATCAAAAAGGGGCTTCCAGTTAATTCCCAACTAGTTGAGACTATATTAGGAATGCTCCTAATCATTTTTAAGATCATCCAGCTTTAGATGAGCCACTTGGATGTTGCTGCAAGCTCCTTCTGAGAAAAGCAGACAACTTCGCACTAGCATCATGCCCACGGTCTACGCAGCAAAAATAGTCATCCACTACAATGCAAATTTAAACAAGCCAATTAGAATAAGATAATGTCTTACAGATCTGAACTTCCCTATTCACAAAAATATGTATCCTAGACAGATGCTTATGATCATATGGTGTCAAAATTATAACAAGCCATAAGCAATTATTATTGTCATAAATTAAAGTTAACCATTGGACATAACAAAAGAGCAAGGGGAAAGTACAAATACCCCCTTGTGGTTTGGGCATTTCAAAGGCAGCCCCCTTGTGGTTTGAAACGTTACAATTGTATCATGTGGTCTCTTTTTTGAACACTCATTCTAAAACTGTTAAAAAACTTGATTGTTTTTTTTTCATTTTTACCTTCAAATAAGAAATATTTGTTTTTTGTGCTACCATTTCAGGATATTAAAAAAATGATTTAAAAATGATTTCTTAAAAGTGCATTTGGGAGGGGGGGTTGAGGGTTATGTAAGGGAAAGGAAAGGAAGGGTTAATTGAAAATCATGTTTGGGAGTTTTTTTCACAAAAAGGGAAAGGTTTTGGAGGTTTCCCAATAACCCTCCTAAGCCCTCAATTTGCCCTTTTTTTTAACAACACATTTTGGTTTGCAGGGCTTTCATTACAAATGATCTCCTCATTTACTCTTATTTACTTTATAAAACTCGCAAACAAGGGAAACTTTTCAAATCCTTCTTTACTCTCCTTTCCCTACCCTTCCTATCCTTTAAAAACCATTCCTTTCATTTCCTCTAAACTTCTAAATACACTGTAAAAAACAAACATTTCTTAACTTTTTCCTTAATTTTTCTTGATTAAATTTCAATTTGTACCTAAAAAATAAAATATTTCTTAATATTTCTTAATATTCTTATATCTTAATTGAGAGTAAAAATGAAAAAAAATCAAAATTTAACGGTTTAAGACTTAATTATTCGAAAAAAGAACCATGATACTCAATTGTAACGTTTTAAACCACATAGAGGTGATTTGAGATCGCCCTAACCACAAGTACTTTCCCAAAAGAAAATTCCCATAATTTCCTAATAGCAGATATACGGCACATGTAATAACAAACGACTACTAGTTGGCAAATTTCCTGTTGATAATAGCATCTCATAGTCAAGTATAAACCAATTGAGTCCGAAGTGCCAACTGGTTTCTTATGTGGTCAGATAAAAATTTCATCTTTCAGTGAAAGCTTCAGTTTATTACAATTTGAATCGAGATCTCCACAAGATGATCATACGTTCCATTCGATGGCTACCTAAATCTCCACAAGAATAATTTTTTTGTATAATGGTATGTATTTCAACAACAAAGATGGTTTGGTGCAAAAATAAAAAAGACAAAACAAGAATAGGCCAATAGAGTTAGACGAATACCTGGCATTACACCGTGGGTAACAGATGTAATAATCCCATATTCTGGTTCGTCTTTCACAAATGATGATCCCTCAGGAAGAACTGAGACAATCGAGTTTGGGAAGACCAAGTATGCAAATGCCTTCATTTTCTGACATAACATAAGATAAGTGTATTAATCAATAGGAATTCTAATGTAAATCAAAAGCAGCCAATTAGCTTGTCTTTCACAATGTCTATGCCCACATGCTATAGTACCATGAAGTGGGTATATATATCAGACTTTAAAACCACAATCCTAAGATATAATTTACATGTGTAGATGGACATGGCTAGAAGTTCATGATTTTTTTTCTTTCAAAATTCTATGAATGATCTAAATTTAAAGAAGAGCTCTGGGACAGAAAATTGGTCATTATATTCCTTGTCCAGCTTTGGCTAAGGTAATTCACAGTCTCATATACTCTCCTCCCCCCACCCCAACAAATAATAAAGTGAATAAAACATTGCAACTATAAACAGGAAAATTTTATTCACCTGCTCTTCTAGCTTTGTTGGGTCCAGTATAACATATCCACTTTCTGCCAAGCAACAACATATTGCAACTGCACTACCAAGTATAAAGCAGTCATCAGCACAACAACCACTCATTATTAGATATAACCATGAAACATAAAAATTAAGTCTTAGTTAAGTACCAGCCAGATGCTTCATAGGAATTCCAGCATCTACAAGGGCAGCACATGCTGCGTTTATGGCACATGGGAGAAGCTATACAAGGTTCAGTCAAGGAACTTCCAATCATAAGATAGAAGTATTAAGAGAATATATAAAGAACAAGAGAAGGGAGAAACAGACACATCCCATACTGCAAGGGTCAAACATGTATATGTATGTAGAATAGCATTAAAAGCCATATTGTTCTTCTGTGGCTCTAAAAGAAGCCTCCACAATAAAAAGCATACTCAAGAACAAAACAGGTGATTATTCCAGATGAAATCTAGACACTATTCACTGAGTCTCTAAACGAATTCTTTCCTTCTTTTTCTTTTATACACCAATATTATTAAAAAAACACCCCGAAGGAAAGGAGCGCACCCAAGTTCATATGTAATGAGGATCTTGAGCAAAACTATAACAGAAATCATGGCGTACAAACCAAGCATTAAACGGAAGCCAGCGCAATAACTCTGGTCAATTCATTAATCCTCACAGTGGTATAGCACTATATCTAAAGGCTCTGCAGTGCGAATAAGATTGAAGTATAATCATGGAAACAAACATTTCAACAACTGAAGTTCAGTGAGAATTAAAATGAAGCTCTACCCATCACTAGAAGCTACTAAATTTACTATATGGTGATGTGTAATTATAAAGGATACAGAACCATCGTCATGGACAACCTGCACAGAAGATAGAGAACTTAAAGCCGAAATTATAAGGACAGTTATGCAAAAATGAACATGCTACAGAATTAGCATGTAAAACCAAACAAATGTAATGCATATGATATTAATAGCACCTTCATTGCCCCAATGTCAAAGTTCTTGACACAGACTATAAGACACATACAATTACTCACCTGAACTATAATTGAGGTTGTGGTATTTGGATTAATAGTCAAGATGCAGATGCTTTGCAAAGTCCTTTTCAGTATCATCTCATACTCCTTTTCGAGTTTTCCTAAACAATGCAGAAAGTTTTGGCAAAATTAGATGACAAAGTTCCCTACAAGCCACACTTTTAGGAAGAATTTACAGTATGTATTCTAAATCTTACCATGGTAACCTTCATATAAGATCAACAAGTCCTTATATATATAAAAAAAATAGCCAACTTTTGATGTACTTATCAAACAAAATAACTTTGGATGCAGGAAACAAGCAATATTAGAACACATTCATCAAGCATAAACAAAAAGAAAAGAGAGGAAAAAATGGAAAATTACAAGATTCTCTTCAGCTTCAAAATGGGCATTCCACGTAATTAATCCGCACATTTAAATACTCGCATAGTATGATAGTAGGGTAAAAAAGTATCTCCCATCCCCAAATAAAACTCACCAATTTGCCCAGTTTTTGGCTTCCAAATGACTTCAATGCAAGCCTTCTCAGGGTTTTCATTCTTCTTTGTTCCAGCTTTAGGTCCATAAACAGCAGCAAGAACTTTAGTATCTCCTAAAACGAATTAAAAGCACACCCATAAGAATGACTTTATATTAAAACCACCGGAATTTTTTTAAAATTACCTAAAATACGAATAAAAATAACCCGAAAGGTCACCAACCCATTTGAGCAAACAAACTGAAGAGTTGAAATTTGAAACAAGGAACTAGTAAATCAAACATATAACCCAGCCTATATGAGAAAACTAACTAACAAAAAGGAGACATAACAACAATTTAAGGAAATACTAGCGACGCAGCCCAAAAGAACAGAAATCCAGGTATCACAATGAGTAAACAAACCCTAGAAATAAAAGTAAAAGCACAGTTAAAAGCCCTATGCATAATAAAAATAACAATGCTAATTACAACAAAAAACAGAGAGAGATATAGGAGAGGAGCATTAAAGAGTACCTTGCGTCCAACTAGCAGAGCCATGAGCACGGTGGAGAACGTTGCGAGAACAGGCAAGTGGTCTCAGCTGGTTTGGTGTACGTCCATCTTCTCTATCGATCTCCATTGATCTCGTAAATCTGATTACTCGAAAGAAAGTGCTAGCAAAATTTACGGCTACAGCATTAAAATACAAATTCTATGAGAAATAATATTGGCAAGGAATAGACGTTTGGAATAAAGCTACGAAAGGGTTTGGGGTTTTTGGAGACTAGGGGTTTAAGCATTCTCTCTTTCTAGAGTTTCTTAAGAGGAGACTTTTTTAGAGAGAAGACGAATTTGGAGAAAGTAAGAGAAAATTAAAAATAAAATAATAAAAAACACTATTATAGTTTGAGGCAAAGTAAAACAGATTCTCAGATGATACCAATGGGCTCTTAAACTTTAATAATAATTAATTAGAAGTGATTCAAAAGGTTTTATAAGATCCCTTTTATTTAAATGAATTTTATAATTTTATAAAATTTATTTGAATTTTATAGTTTGTTGTGTAAAATATAGAATTCATTTACAAATAAAATGTGGCATGTTTGATTTGTTAATAGAATACGAAATTAATTTAAAAATGAATTGATAACATGTTTGGTTTGTTAATAAAAGTGTGGAATTCATTTTTAAATGAATTATAATAGAATTGAATTAGTTATAGACAAATTCTATCAAAATTGATAAATTTTGTAAATGAACTCTAGATATGAGTTTTTAAAAATTATAAAGATAAAATTTCCCTTCTCTTTTTTATTCTTGTCTGTCTTCCTCCTCTTCTCTCTCCTATTTCTCTTCATCATTTATCTATGTCTTTCATACTTGCTTGATCTATAGTTAGGAACACAAAACTTTTGATTTTCTTTTATTGTTTTAGACCAATATAGAAAAAATATATATGAAAGAATAGGTTATAAAAATAAAATGAATACGATACTATATTCAAATTGATGTATACTAAAGTAAAACTAACCATTTTAAAAACAAAAAAATTGGTTAAATTAACATTTAATTTTCAAATTTCATCGAACAAAAAAGTCAAATTCCATTTTTGGATTATAAATTCATCTTGTGAATTTAAAGGTAAATAATGTTAATTTTGTTGAATAATATCAATAAAATTAAAATTTATATGTTAAATGAATTCAATAGTGATGTAATTAAGAGTATTAAGTCAAATTTAAAAAATGAATTGAATTCTTAGTCAATCTCAAACACAAAATTCATTTTAATTCTACATACACCAAATATGCGAATTCATTTGAGTTCATTTGTAAATAAATTTTAATTTCAATTCATTTGAAAACGAATTGTAAATTCATTTACGAATGAATCCTAGTTTCAGTTCATTTGAAAATAAATTGAATTCTATACTTAGTTTACACCAAACGGAGTGTTAATGTTAATAAAATAAAATACAGACCCTTTAATTTTATGAAAAAAAATTATTAATCTAAATTAATTATAATATAATTTAAAAATATATAAATACACTTTTATTATAAAATAAAACAATTGTCGTCTACACCAAACTATGTAGATGTTTTTATAAATTGTCTCCAAAAATAATAGGTCGAAATAAGCTTCCAAACAGACTTAAAATTGGACTATTGACCAATTAGAGAAACCATCAAGAATTGGATCTGGACCTTGTAGCGAAGCAACGAAGCCCACATTTTTCTCATTTTCTTATGCCCAAAAAAGTAAAGAAAACTTAAGAAAGAAAAAAAATGGAATTTGTCTGTCTATTGTACATCCACTAATTTTATTTAAAAAAAATTGTTTTGTAAGATAGTAATAGATTATTCTTGATTTTTTAGTTCCTTCCTTTAATCAAACATGAAATATATAAATGGCACAATATAGCAGCCTTCCAACTATGATGGGTAGGAGAGGAAAAGTGGGAAGAAGACAATTGAGAGCAAAGTTTTTCTAGTTTAGTAGGAAAAATAGTGAGAAAAAAAAAGTTGAGAGGATTGATGTTTTTTTCTACATGTATAAATCAAATCCTCTCAAATTGTAAAGACCAAAATGATTGCTTAAATAAGCTAAATTCTTTTGTCTTTTTTTTCTTTTTATTTTTCCATTATCTTTACCAAACATATTATAAAAAAGTCTATCCATTTATTTTTCTCTTTTTTTCCTCTCCTTCATTTTCCTCATTTTTCTTCTCCATCAATTAGTCTTCATGCCTTGTATGGAAGATGCTCTAATCATAATCTTTACTTTATAAATTAATAATTCAATGTATAATCAGTCTATCATGATCTATGAGAACATTAGTCCATGTTTATTTCTGTTTAAAAAAATGAGAAAATGAATGAAGGATAGACTTCTATTTTTGTTTCCCCTAAATAACCCTGATCTCATCCTTTAGAATTTTTCTGCAATGAGTTTAATAATGAATTTAACATTAAGACCAGTTTGGTTGGTTCACTTAGAGGTGCAAATCGGTCTATTATGAAATTGAAATTTTCGGTAATGGTTTTGTTACCATGATTTTAAAATGAACATACTTTGTTTTTTTTCTTCAGACTTTCTAATAGTTTATTTTACCTTAATAAATTAGTGAAGAACCGTACATTTGAAGCTATGCGCTTGTCACCGCACAACCTAAAAAAATGTAAATACAAAAACAACCATCACATGCTAACTGAGAAAAGAAATAAACGGTGGCTGGCGACGGAGACGGTGATAGACAACTGCACCAAAAAAGAGTAAATAAGAGAGAATAATTAGAGAAAACAAGGGGAGGTAGAGAAAGAAAGAGAGCGGTAGTTACGTTGACCGAGAGCGAGAGTGCGTCAGAGAGAACTCTTTCGTCGGCTTGTGGTAGTCGGCGGCGGCTCTGTGGTGCGGCTTAGAGTGTGAAATGTGAACACTGAGCAGAGGCTTGAGGACCATTCCAAAAAAATAAATGGACTTTAGGAAGCAAACCCTAGGCTAGTAATCAAATGATGCAATTTATCATCTAGTGTAATCAAATTACAACAAGAACAAGTAAAATGATCCATAATTCTTTTTTACTACAAAATGATACTTCTTACCACAAAATGATAGAATTTATCATTCAATGTAATTTGTTTAACATAAGTATAGATAAAATCCCAAGAATTGCTTTTATAATGGAATGATACTTATTACAACGAAATGATAGCATTGCATGAAATGTTGTTGTAGATCGAAATACAAACCCAAGAGGCCAAGAGGGCGAGTAAATTGGGTTTAAACCAATTTTAATAATTTAATCAAGTAAAATACACAATAAATAAAATGCTTGAAATTAAAGAAGTAAAGGAAGAGAATATATAAACTCAGTTTATAGTGGTTCGGTAATATCAGAATCACTTCGACCCTCCGTCAACTCTCTTCAATGAACCTCCTTAAAGCAATCCACTAAGAATAGTCAAGCAACTTCTTGGGTGTTGCCAAAACTTTACATTAATCTCTTCCTCAAAGAACTTACAAAGAAGTGTTTGATGCCTAAACACTCTAAGAGTTATACTAAATCTTTCTCTTTACAATGATATGAATTAAATATGGAAGAAAGACGAGAGATATTTGAATTTAATGCTCTTACAAGGAAGAATATATCTCTCTTAGAAGTAAAAAGCTTTTAAAGATGACTCATAAAGAATTTTAAAGCTTTTTTTTATAGCAAATGAGAAGATGAAGATTTAATGTTCTTGTCTATTGTCTATCTCTCATTTATGATGGGTTTTATAGATAAGAAACCTACTAGCCGTTACTCTTAAAGAAAATCCCGTTTGGGAGTAGTTTGGTGCATTAAATGCAATGTACTGACCTTCTGAACTGAAATATTACCATTATTTTCGAATGTCCAGTCGACTGGATGGATTGTTCAGTCGACTAGATGACTATTTGAAATTCAAATTTAAGTCAGGGCTGTCATTCAGTCGACTGTATGGTTTATTCAGTCAAGTGGTTAAATGAAGGAAACTTTATGTTCTTCATTCAGTCGACTAGACTATATTCAATCGACTGAATGAAACCATCCAATCGACTGGTTCAGTAAGAAAAAGATCATTTGGTAAAGCATTTTATTAAAACAGAAATGAACCATATTTAAAATAAAAAAAATCTAAGTACTTGTAGGTAGAGATTTATAGGTCTTATTTACCTTAGAACCTAAACTAGGTCTTCGGTCTTCTTTTGAGTGTTTCTCAATTATGATCTCTTCTTCTTTATGCTTGAATTATGTTTTGTTCTTGAGTTGGATGTTTAGACTTTAAAAGAAAACTTAGATAAAAGTGTTAGCACAGGTAAAGTATTGTTGTGACATAATTAAAATCAAATAATGGTCAACAATCTCCCCCCTTTATATGATGACAAAACTAAGGAGAGAAAAACAGTTTTAATGACTAAGTGTTGGGTTTTTACAGAAAAATGGACAGAGTCTCCTCTGTTTTTAGAATAAAACCAACTTGTAAGAACTTTAAAAAAAAAAAAAAAAAAGCATCCCAACCAAGCATATATTATCTTTTAAGTAATTTTAATAAGTTCTAAGTAAGAATAGAGCAATGCTCCCCCAAATTCTATTCATAAGGTTATAGGATATATCATCTTTTAAGTAAGAATGGAGCAATGCACCCCTTAAATCTATGCATACACATAAGGTTATATACTGTCATCTTTATCTTTTTCTCCCCCGCCCCCCTTTTTGTCAACAACACAAAAAGGATGAGGAACCAAGCTTATAGAATCCAGAATTGTTGAAAATAAGTGTCATAATCGGTAGCGATTGCTATAGACAACAAGATAAGCATATCGAACCCTATGGATAGATAGAGGATACTAAATGAACCTGTATTTGAAAAATTTGCTCAAAATAGATACCGAAAGACCTCTGAGAAGAATCAAAAAACTGATATATGAGCTAAAGAAAACAAGAGTCATTCAATGTGCAAAAGAGGAGTTAGTTGGTGTAATACCCGTATTCGTAAAGTAAGGGTAAAGAAGTAAATTAATAAATATAGCCTGAAATTAAAATTATATATTTTACGCAAAGGATATAGAATGGAACAAAATAATTCTTTAAAAAAAAATTTCTGGGACGTGGATGTCATTAAAGGATTTCTGGGACGTGGACGTCATTAAAGGATTTTTGGGACGCAGATGTCTTTAAAAACTTTTTGGGACATAGATGTTATAAAAAAAAAAAATTTGATCTCACATAAGAATGAGATCAGAAGAATGAAAAGAAGAAAAAAAAAAAAGGTGGTGGAAATCATGTTTCCACCATTATCCATTTAGTGGAGGCTTTTTAAAAAAAAAAAATGAGAGAGTTAGGTGGGAGGCTTTTGAAGACTAAAAACGTGGAGGCTTATTTTTAAAAAAATAAATAAAGGCTGAAAGTTAGGTGGGAGGTGCAAGCAAGTTCTCATATATATGTATGTATAACTGAACGATTTCGTTCAGTTTTCTTTCAATTTCTCTTGTTTTTCTCAAAATATTTGGAAACCTAAAGAAAAATCAAAAGAGCAAAATTTTAAAGGGATTTTCTATGGAATTTTATAAAGGATCATGAGAAGCTATCAGTATTATGAGGTAATAGTATAATATTTATTTTGAATTTTTAGCATATATGAAATTCCCGAAGCTCAAAGTGAGAATTTTCGTAGGGAGTGGTTTATGATGAATTTAAGAAATAATTAGAAATTTAATACAAATATTATGTCAAATGTTGACTATTTACAATGGGAGAAATTTCTGAGAAGAACCGGAAAAGGCAAGAAAGTGACCCACGAGTAGTTGAAAGTGACCCACAGGTAGCTTTAAGTGCAACGGGGTGAGTTGGATTTACTTTTAATAGTCTAAATAAAAATAAATTATTTTGTTGATATTATTATAATTAATTATTAAAGTATGCTTGGGTGATAGATGAAAAATTGATTTATGGTTATGATAGGAAATTTGGTCAGGTAGAAATGTTTTTCAGTGAGAAATGATATTTTTGAAAATCATAAGTTTATTTGAGAATAAAAGAAATAAATAAATTATTGATGAGATATATTGATGTTTTAATACGAGTTATGATGAGATGAATTTTAGTAGATCTTGACAAATTTTGGTAGATGATTTGAGGTGAATTTTAGTAGATCTTGACAAATTTTGGTGGATGATTTGAGGTAAATTTTAGTGGATCTTGACAGACTTTAACTGATTAATTGATGTGATTTGGGAAGAGAAGAATTTAGTGGAATTTTTATATAATTTGATAAAAATCATGATGATTGGATGTAAGAAATTATAAAGAAACTTTGTTATATAAAATTTGTGGATAATCAAGATAGCCAAATTAAGTGGTTTGAATCTTTATATTGTGTTTATATTACTGTTTCATATCATTGTTCATGCGCATATGCATTTAATAATATAACCGAAAGAATCGGGAAGACAGCCAGTCTAATGAAATAACTGTGACAGCCGGTATATGCTGGAATGAAAAGTGAAAACCGTGACAGCCGGTATATGCTGGGATGAAAAGTGAAAACCGTGACAGCCAGTATATGTTGGAATGAAAAGTGAAAACCATGACAGCCGGTATATGCTGGGATGAAAAGTGAAAACCGTGACAGCCAGTATATGCTGGAATTAACTGGAAAAGCAACCGGTCTGATGAGAATAAAAGAACCGGGAAGGCAACCGGTCTAAGATAATAACAACTTGTCGACAGGTGGGAAGACGTTCCCATCATAATCATTCATGCATTTGCATCTGCTTAATTATTGCTACATTATTTAAGATGTTGAGATGTGATATATTATTGTGAATTTAATTATAGATGGCTGAGTCTCATAAAAAGATATAGCTATAATGATGAGATTATTGAGGTGCTGAGATGTGGTATATTATTGTGAATTTAATTATAGATGGTTGAGTCTCATAAAAAGAGACAGCTATGATAATGAGATTATTGAAATGCTGAGATGTGGGACATTATGGTGAATTTAATTATAAATGGTTAAGTCTCATAGAAAGAGAAAGTTATAGTGTTAAGACTTATTTAAATGAGAGATTTTATGATGTGAACCTCATTACGAGGTAATTATGAGATAATTGATTGTCTTTAGGTGGACCAATGATTGAGAAGAAGAGATTGATAGAGAATAAATCTTATGATATGGGAAATGATAGTAGAAAGTTGTCATCAGGTTATGTGAAAAATAAAAGATTAAATATTAAAGGATTATTTATGGAATTTGGAATACTGTTAGTAAATTTAATTCGCTGAGCTTGTGAAGCTCACCCCTCATTGTACAATGATTTTCAGGTAGCAGGCTTGGCAAATAGTTTGATAAGTTGAGGTTCAGAAGAAATCATTTTCTGTAAGCTGCGTACGTGTCATCATCCTCAGACTAATGAGAAAATAAAATGAAAATTTTATTTGTAACTCTTCATGCATTTTACGGATTGATGTAAAGTTCTTTTGGTAATATTTATTTTTACTGCTACATATATGTGTCGTGCTAGGATTCTCAAAATGTGATGACACTGTTTCGGGGTGGCCAACCCGGGATGGGTCGTTACAATTTTGGTATCAAAGCATTAGGTTGTATGATTCTGTAGACTGCATAAAAAGTAAGAAAGTGGAAGATTAAAGTAAATTATAATGAACAGTCTGAGGATGACACGAGGACGCGATCGAGCTAGAGTTAAAATTATTGATTTGAGAGAGCGTGGCAGGCCCACAATATTTTTGATAAGTCGAGGTTGAATCTCCTTTTGAGAAAATGAGTGTATCAAATGAGCTAAGATAACTTATAGCATAGATAAGCAGACTAGAGCAGTGCCTGATGTTGTTAATCCAGTAATGGTAGACATTTAAAAAGGGGAAAAAGTGAGTTTATGCATGAGATGTAGAGAGATATAATTAAGCTAAATGCTTTGTTGTTTAAAGGATCTATTAACCCTTTACACCTGAGTTTCGGGAGAAACATGCAAGAGACATTATTTAGTATTTTACTAGTAATTGATAGATAGACGATTGCCTTTACTTCGTTTAAGTTAGAAGGATGAATTTTAGAATGATTGAAGGATATTTTTTCCAGGTAAGTACAAATATTGATCGACCCTTAACCTGAAATAGGTTTAAGAAGATATTTTTTTGATAAATACTTTCCTTAGACCTTTAGAGCCCAACAAGATAGAGATATTATTTATTTGGGGCAAATGTGTTAACTGTGGCTCGATATGATAGCAAATTTATAGTTTTGTCAATGGTTGTACCAAAAATAGTAGACCAAGAGGAGAAGAAATGTAAGAGGTTCAAAGATGAACTATGTTTTAAGGTTTGATCGAAACTATCTTACATGAGGCATATGAATTATGTTAGATTGGTGAATATATTATTTCAGATCGAGAGAGATACGATGGAGTTTAAGGGAAAGAGAAAAAGTGGTTAAAGAGACTTAGACATAAAGGTTATAGAGGTAGTGGTAGTATGAGTGTACAGGGTGAGAGACCACCCAAAATGAGGCATTCCTTGTTACTGGAAACTGAAGTACAGAGTCAGAGGCAAACAGAATCTGATGCTTATGTATCTTAAAAATACTATTGGTGGGACCCTTAGATTTAGGAGAAAGATTATGGGAACTAGAAGTCATGGTAGAGGAAGTAAGTACGCCACCAAGTGGAAGTGGCAATCTGATGTATGATTGGAATATAAAAGTTTATTATAATTATATTCAAATAAAATATTTATTCCAGATTTTTCAAAATTGAAGTGCTTTATGTGTAGAGAAAATGGACATGTCAATATTGGTTGATCTTGATGCAACCTCTTTCTTTTGCATCTACTATTCATATAAAGTCTATTGAAGTATGTGTTAGTCTTTTGATGCAAAAATATTTTTTTGAAGTTTTCACTAAAGATGAAGTGATAATCATAAATATTCACAAGGGTTGTGTGATTTGTATTATCGACAGAAAATCTGAAGTTGATTTATATTCTTTGAATATGATTGATTGTTCCAAAAAGAAGGTAGTGTTTAAGATGTGGACATGAGGAGCGTAACCTTCAAAGAGAACATAAAACACTCTCGAACTATCTCATTTTGTTCTGACCACTAGGAGATGGTTGAAGAAGGGTTGTGAGAAGTACTTGGCATACATAATAAATTCCAAAAGGAAAATAGGAAGAAATCTTAGTGATGAAAGAATATTCTAATGTAATTCTTGATGAGTTACCTAGATTACATCCCAGAAAAGAGATTAAATTCTTTATTGATGTGATACCAGGATCATCACATATATTTAATAGCACCCTACTGAATGACGTCAGCTGAATCGAGAGAGTTGAACGTACCATTTTACGAATTTTTTTTGGATAAACCATTTATCGGACCTAATACATTTGGGGAGTCCCAGGTGTTGTTTGTGTAGAAAGAAGATGGAACGATAAGAATGTGTATAGACTACAGATATTCGAATAAAGACAAATATTTTTGATAAATAAATTATGTGAACAGTGCAAGAAGTGAGAGTATTTTCTCAGATAATTCGGATGTCAGATTATCACCAATTGAAGAGAGAGAAGGGAGGCGTATCTAAGATTGTTTTTATGACATGCTATGGTCATAAGTTTTTATGACATGTTATGGTCATAAGTTTCTTGTGATGACATTTGGATTGAATAATATTCCAGAAACATAAAATGTTTGAATCATTTCTTGATAATCTTATGGTTGTGTTCATCGATAACATCTTGGTATATTTTAAGACTACGGAGAGCAGGAAAAACATTTAGAAATTTGTGGGGAGACTTTGAGGAGAACGAGATGGTATGATATAAGTTCTCTAAGCGTGAGGGTTGATGGAAGGAAATAACTTTCTTGGAACATGTAATGTCGAGGATAGCATAACAGATGATCTATAAAAAGTAGAGGCAATGTTAAGTTGAGAGAGACCAACTAATATGACTGAGATTAGAATCTTCTTGGGATAGTTGGTTATTATAGAAGATCCTTTTAGAATTTTTGTTTTTGTAATACGGTTAAATAGACTGACCAGAGAAAAATGTGAGATTTGTATGGTAAGGAAAGTATGAGAAAAATATTCCAATTTCTAAAGGAGAAATTAACTACAGCTCTAGTATTGGTGTTTCCTTCTGGTGATGAAGGACTTGTGGTGTATGTGACATGTCACATCAATGATTGGGATATGTGCATCATAGGAAAGTTGTGAACCATACTTCTAGGCAATTGAAAATACATGATAGAAATTACTTACTTATGACTTAGAGTTGGCTGTTATAGTGATTATTTAAAATATTGGAGATATCATCTGTATGGAGCCACTTGTGAGATAGTCATGGGTTATAAAAGTTGAACATACTTACCTAACTAGAGGGAGTTGAATTGAAGGCAAAGATGGTAGATGAAGTTGATTAGTAACGATGATTGTACAATTCACTATCATCTAGAAAATGCGAAGATGATAATTGATACATTGAGTAGAAAATCTACAAGAAAGTTAACTGCTATTGGGAGTCCTTATATGAAATTAATGATAAATTTAAGAGAAATAAGAATGAATTTGAATATCAGTGATAGAGGATCATGGTTAATAAATATGGTTGTACAATCATCCATAATGAAATGTTGCAAGGTAGAGATAAAGAGATAGAAAAAGATTAAGCATTGAGTGCTTATTAGAAAGTAATATGAGTTTAAAAATTGAAGTGAGAGTATTTGAGTATTGGAACTTGGAAATTATGTTTCAAATAATGCGGAGTTAAGAGAGGGGATAATGAGAAAGGTAAATGATGATGTAGATTCGATGCAACTAAGTAACAATAAGATGTACACAGGATTGAGACCGAAATTCTGACGATCAGGATGGAAGAAATATGTAGCTGAGATTGTGAGGTTGTATGAAGTACCATTGGTCATAGTGTCAAATAAAGATGCTATATTGGGAGAAGATTTCAGAAAACTACGGGTATGTAGTGACAATTTAATATAATTTTCATGCTCATATTGGATTTTTTTTTAAATAATAGAAGATATGCTAAAGACAAATGTGATGAATTTATTAGTAAGTTGAGATGCTTACATGCCATTGATTGAAATTGTTTATAATAATTAGTATCAAATTTGTATTGGGATGGCATCCATTGAGACATTGTATGATAGGAGGTGTAGAACTCTTATATGTTAGGAAGAAATGGAAGAAAAAAATATATCTGATCTATCTATTATTGAGCTAACGATAGAGATGATCAAATTTGTTAGAGAGAACCGTAAAGTAGCATAGAGTAGACCTCTTGAGTCTCAAGTAGGTGATTGGGTGTATTGAAAAAATATCTCAATAAAAATGTGTATTGAGATTTAAACAGAAAAGGAAAGTTGAATCTGAGGCATGTGGGAACCTATGAGGTTGTTGAGAAAGTTGGATTAGTTGTGAGTAACCTGAATTTGCCTCCAGAATTAAAACATGTTCACTTTTAAGAAAGTGTTTACATGATATTTCGAGTTAAGTTATAGAAATTCAGAAAGATTGGGTGTACATACAAGTATCAATAAGGATTTTAAAGAAAGGAACAAGTCTTGTATAATAAAAGAAATTGCATTAGTTCAAGTACTGTAGCGGAATAAGGATGTTGAAGACATTACGCAAAAGTGTGAGACAATTATGAAGAAGTATTATTCACAATTGTTTCTGGAGCAAAGTAAAGAAATTTCGAGGACAAAATTTTTGTAAGGTGGGTAGAATTGTAATATCCGTATTCGTAAAGTAAGGGTAAAGAAGCAAATTAATAAATATAGCATGAAATTAAAATTATATATTTTACGCAAAGGATATAGAATGGAACAAAATAATTCTTTAAAAAAAAAATTTGGGACGTGGATATCATTAAAGGATTTCTGAGACGTGGAAGTCATTAAAAGATTTTTGAAATGTGGATGTCTTTAAAAACTTTCTGGGACATAGATGTTATTAAAAAAAAAAAATTGATCTCACTTAAGAATGAGATCAGAAGAAGGAAAAGAAGAAGAAAAAAAAGTAGTGGAAATCATGCTTCCACCATTATCCATTTAGTGGAGGCTTTTTAAAAAAAAAAATGAGAAAGTTAGGTGGGAGGCTTTTGAAGACTAAAAACGTGGAGGCTTATTTTTAAAAAAATAAATAAAGGCTTAAAGTTATGTGGGAGGTGCAAGCAAGTTCTCATATATATGTATGTATAACTGAATTTCAATTTCTCTTGTTTTTCTCAAAATATTTGGAAACCTAAAGAAAACTCAAAAGAGCAAAATTTTAAAGGGATTTTCTGCGGAATTTTATAAAGGATCATGAGAAGCTATCAGTATTATGAGGTAATAGCATAATATTTATTTTTGAATTTTTAGCATATATGAAATTCCCGGAGCTCAAAGTGAGAATTTTCGTAGGGAGTGGTTTACGATGAATTTAAGAAATAATTAGAAATTTAATACAAATATTATGTCAGGTGTTGACTATTTACAACGGAAGAAATTTCTGAGAAGAATCGGGAAAGGCAAGAAAAGTGACCCATGGGTAGCTTTAAGTGCTACGGGGTGAGTTGGATTTACTTTTAGTAATCTAAATAAAAATAAATTATTTTTGTGATATTATTATAATTAATTATTAAAGTATGCTTGGGTGATAAATGAAAAATTGATTTATGGGTACGATAGGAAATTTGGTCAGGTAGAAATATTTTTCGGTGAGAAATGATATTTTTGAAAATCATGAGTTTATTTGAGAATAAAAGCAATAAATAAATTATTGATGAGATGTATTGATGTTTTAATACGAGTTATGATGGGATGAATTTTAGTAGATCTTGATAAATTTTGGTGGACGATTTGAGGTGAATTTTAGTAGATCTTGACAAATTTTGGTGGATGATTTGAGATAAATTTTAGTGGATCTTGACAAATTTTGGTGGATGATTTGAGATGAAATTTAGTGGATCTTGACAGATTTTAACTGATTAATTGATATGATTTGGGAAGAGAAGAATTTAGTGGAATTTTTATATAATTTGATAAAAATCAGGATGATTGGATGTAAGAAATTTTAAAGAAACTTTGTTATATAAAATTTGTGGATAATCAGGATAGCCAAATTAAGTGGTTTGAATCTTTATATTGTTTTTTTATTACTGTTTATATTACTGTTTCAGATCATTGTTCATGCGCATATGCATTTAATAATATAACCGAAAGAACCGGGAAGGCAGCCGGTCTAATGAAATAACCGTGACAACCGGTATATGCTAGAATGAAAAGCGAAAACTGTTACGGCGGGTATATGCTGAGATGAAAAGTGAAAACCGTGACAGCCGGTATATACTGTAATGAAAAGTGAAAATCGTGACAGCTGGTATATGCTGGGATGAAAAGTGAAAACCGTGACAGCCGGTATATGCTGGAATTAACCAGGAAAGCAGCCGGTCTGATGAGAATAAAAGAACTGGGAGGGCAGCCGGTCTAAGATAATAACAACCTGTCGACAGGTGGGAAGACGTTCCCATCATAATCATTCATGCATTTGCATATGTTTAATTATTGCTGCATTATTTAAGATGCTGAGATGTGATATATTATTGTGAATTTAATTATAGATGGCTGAGTCTCATAAAAAGATATAGCTATAATGATGAGATTATTGAGGTGCTGAGATGTTGTATATTATTGTGAATTTAATTATAGATGGTTGAGTCTCATAAAAAGAGACAGTTATGATAATGAGATTATTGAAATGCTGAGATGTGAGACATTATGGTGAATTTAATTATAAATGGTTGAGTCTCATAGAAAGAGAAAGTTATGGTGCTAAGACTTATTTAAATGGGAGATTTTATAATGTGAACCTCATTACGAGGTAATTATGAGATAATTGATTGTCTTAAGGTGGACCAATGATTGAGAAGAAGAGATTGATAGAGAATAAATCTTATGATATGGGAAATGATAGTAGAAAGTTGTCATCAGGTTATGTGAAAAATAAAAGATTAAATATTAAAGGATTATTTATGGAATTTGGAATACTTTTAGTAAATTTAATTCGCTGAGCTTGTGAAGCTCACCCCTCATTGTACAATGATTTTCAGGTAGCAGGCTTGGCAAATCGTTTGATGAGTTGAGGTTCAGAAGAAATCATTTTCTGTAAGCTGCGTACGTGTCATCATCCTCAGACTAATGAGAAAATAAAATGAAAAATTTATTTGTAACTCTTCATGCATTTTACGGATTGATGTAAAGTTCTTTTGGTAATATTTATTTTTTTCTGCTGCATATATGCGTCGTGCTGGGATTCTCAAAATGTGATGAGACCGTTTCGGGGTGGTCAACTTGGGATGGTTCATTACAGTTGGCCAAGCACATCCATAAATAGATAAACAGCTAAGGTTCCCATGAACCTAGAAAAAAATTTAAACATAAGTAATAGTTAACATGTCAACCAAGCATGAGTATAAGTCTGAAAGCAATAAAATCCATAAGAAAGGAAATGTGACTTGCAAAGTTTCTCAAGTGCAAAAATAAATAACAAATAACTAGACTAATAGTGTCAATCATCTAGAGGAGATATAGGAGGGAATTGGGATGCTCGAAGGTGGTCTTAAACATCTCGAAGCTGATCTCATAAGTCATCTATAGTACTCTGTGAGTCAGCTCTGAAGGACGATCGATCATCATATACCACTTGAAGACCAGTCCTCAAGTCATTCAAGATCAACATATACTCTGGTCCTGAGCTCCTCAAGCTTGGCCTCAATGGCCTGCTGAATACTGGTCATAGAGACCTGGAGACCTGACAAAACTTTAAGGATAGCGTCCTGAGAGCTTCTTGAGTGCCATGTGCTTCCTGGTCTTGGTAGAGTCCTTCTCGAAGCTTCGGGTGCAGGTACTTCTTTCTCAAGTGATTCATTGCCAATCCGAATATTCTTGCCAGACTTAGAGATGACCATGTGATCTCTAACCATTCACCTCATCTTCTTAAGAGATGAAATATAGATGACGTCCTTGGAGTTAAGTTCCTATGGCTTAGACTCAAGAAGAGGTACTCCGAAGTCTTTAGGAGCAAGGTTATGATCATGCCATAAATAAAGACACCTACATCACTATTATGGCCTACAACCATATTATTAAAGATAAGTAGATAGGGAGTATAAGGGGTGTCTATCTTAAGGCAGTAGATGAGGAGAATATCTAATTTGGAAGACCAGTTATGGCTTTCTAATATGGGGTTTAGAGTCTAGTTGTCGACTAGGTTTAGGATCTTAGAGTCCAGAGGAAGATCAAGATAGGTGTTAGAGGTTTGACTTTGGTAAATGTAACTCCTATCCCCTTTAACAACCCTGCAGTCCTCTTGGTAGTCAAAATCATTGGGCCACCCATCTCCTATCTATCTGATCCCCTCAGTTAATAAATTTAAGATGTCATTAAGGACATTGGGAGTGACAGTGAGCTCGTGTCCTATTACAATGGTGGAAAATCTAGTTGATGAGGGTGAAAACTGTCGTAAATTTGCATAAAACGATGCATTAGCCTACGATAAAACTTTTCTTGAAAAATGACTAGATTAATCCAACCCAGCCTATCAAATAGAGGTCTAAGTTTGAAATTATTGAAGTTAAGGGTCAAAAAATCTAAGACTCTACCAAGGCTAATGGACTTAGTCTGTATGGCAGTGACATACCTCTCATTAGCATAATCATCTCGAAAGTAAGAGGTGTTGAGGTGGTCCTTAGGAGGGTCATCTGTTGGAGGTTCGCTTCCTTTTTCTTTTTTAGATTTTCTTTTCTCTTTAGCAGCAACTTTGCGTTTATGAGAAGTTTGATTATCTGGACCTAAGTAGACCATCTTGTACAATATGGGTCGGCTAGTCATGGAGGAGAGAGAAAAACGGGAAAAAAATGTGAGTTTTGAGAAGTGAGAGGATTTTATGACTTGAATCGAGGGTAAAAAAAGTGGGTGTTTGAGTCTTAGTATGTTGGCATAAGGAGATAATGAAGTGGGAACATTGATTTCGTCAAAATCTAGCGAAAGGGGAGAGAGAGAGAGGTCGTTTTTGGGTTTTTAGGGATTTCAAAAATGAAATTCAAAATGTGAAGATTTGAGAGAGAATCAATGGATTTTAAGAAATGGGTAATGATTTCGAGCAATAATAGGGGATTTGGTGGAAAGAATTAGTGGAGATTTTGAGTGTTGAGCTGTTTTGAGTGTGTGACGGCTTTAGAAAAGCTTAGAAAGGGTTTTAATGGAGTTTTGAAATTGATGAGGAATTTAAAAACTGAAAAACCATGTTTTCAACCGACTAGACCGGTGCTTTCAGTTGACTGGAACAATGACAGAGAGTTGGGTTTCAAAATGGCTTATGATTTGGTCGACTGAAGAAGTTCATTTAGTCAACTGGTTGACATTATTCAGCTGACTGGTTGATGTTATTCAGTCAACTGGATGAATATCTTCAATTGACTTAAAAAGTGGCAGAAAGTTCAATTGGAGAAGTAAATGTGTATCAGTCGACTAAATGATTCTATTTAGTCGACTAGATCAGGATCTTCAAAGAAAAGTCTAAACTCCAATTTAAAGAAATGCAAGTTTAATTTATTCTATACCATTTTTTGAGTGATAGAAATAGTAAATTGAGGATTAATTTTCATTATCTCAATAGCACAAATGCAAATGATGAATGTTAATCCAATCAAATACTCATATATTCAAAAAAAAATTCATACTCATATATTCAAAAAAAAATTCAATCCTATTAATAATCTAATTTTGTAAAACTTATCTTCATTTAAAGGTTTTGTAAGAATGTCAGCAAATTGATCTTCATAAGGAATAAATTCTAGTTTAATATCACTTTTTTGTGTATGATCTTTTATAAAGTGATGTCTTATCTCAATGTGTTTGGTTCTAGAATACTGAATTGGATTTCTTGTCAAAGTGATAGCACCAGTGTTGTTACAATGAATTGGAATATTTTGAAAGCACATGCCGTAATCTTCTACTTATTGTTTCATCCATAAAACTTGTGCACAACAACTACCAGCGGCTACATATTCCGGTCCAGCAGTTGATAGTGCAACTAAATTTTGTTTCTTTGAAAACCAAGAAGTTAACATAGCACCTAGAAATTAGCATGTTCCACTAGTGCCTTTTCTATCTAACTTACAACCCGCATAATCAACATCCGAGTACCCAACAAGCTAAAAAGTTGATTTTCTAGAATACCATAAACCTATATTTTAAGTACCTTACAAGTATCTTAAAATTCTTTTCATAGTAGTTATATGAGATTTCTTAGGGTTAGCTTGGAACCAAGCACACATGCAAACACTAAACATTATATCGGGTTTGCTTGCAGTTAGGTAAAGTAAAGCTCCTGTCATACTTCTATAAGTTTTAGTGTCTACACACTTACCTTCCTCATCTAGGTTAAGTTTTGTAGAGGTTCTCATGGGAGTGCCAATAGATTTTGGGTTCTCCATTCCAAACCTCTTCAATAAGTCCTTAGTGTATTTTGATTGATAGATGAAGATACCTCATTTCAGTTGTTTGATTTGAAGTCTAAGGAAGTAGGTAAGCTCTCCTATCATACTCATCTCAAATTCACCTTGCATACACTTAGCAAAATCTTGACACTTGGATTCATTAGAGTCACCAAATATAATATCATTAATATATAATTGGACTAAGAGTGTGTCATGTTTATGAGTTATTATAAAAAAAAAGTTGTATCTATTTTTCCTCTTGTAAAACAATTTACAATTAAAAACTTACTTAACCCTTCATACCATCCTCTTAGAGCTTACTTTAGCCCATAGAGAGCTTTAGAAAGCTTATAAACATGGTTTAGAAGGTTAAGATCTTCAAAACTAAGAGGTTGTTCAACATAAACCTCTTATTCTATAAAACAATTTAAAATTTCACTTTTTACATCCATTTGAAATAGTTTAAACATTTTAAAGCATGCAAAGGCTAGTAATATACGAATAGTTTCTAATCTAGCTACGGGAGCATAAGTCTCATCAAAGTCTATTTCTTCTTCTTGATTGTAGCCCTTAGCAAAAAGTCTAGCCTATTCCTAGTTATAATTCAATTTTCATCCATTTTGTTTCTATAAACACATTTAATTCCTATTATAGTATGATTCTTTGGTCTAGGAACTAGATTCCACACTTTATTTCTTTCAAATTAATTTAACTCTTATTGCATAGCATTTATCCAATTAGTATCTTTTTCGGCTTCTACAAAAGTCTTAGGTTCTATTTGGGGTAAATAAGCTATATAATTGCAAACATTTCTCATGGAAGATCGAGTTCTTACCCCTTGTGAAGGATCACCAATCACTTGATCAATTGGATGATAATTCACATACCTCCAATATTTGGGAAGCTCATCTCCTTGATGACTTGTGGAAGATTGATCAAGATTTGGAGTATCTACCATTTGATTTGTTTAAGGTTAACTTTCGTTAGGGTCAACAACGGGAGTAGATGTATCCATTCTTAGAATAAATTCTACATCATCATCAAGAGATACTATTCTACTAATAATTGGGTTTGATTCATCAAAAGCAACATGTACAAATTTTTCAACCACTAGAGTTCTTTTGTTAAAGATTCTATATGCTTTACTAGAGGTTGAATATCGTAAGAATATCTCTTAATCAGTCTTTGATTCAAATTTATTTAAATTAGTTTTATTGTTATTTAGGATGAAGTACTTGCAACTAAAAGCACAAAAATAAGAGATATTAGGTTTTCTACATTTTCATAGTTCAAATGGAGTTTTATCGAGCATAGACCTAATTAATACTCTATTTAAAACATAGCAAGAAGGATTTACGGCTTCCGTCCAAAAATATTTTGGTAAACTATTTTCACAAAGTATGGTTCTAGCAAATTCTTCTAGAACTCTATTTTTCCACTCAACAACACCATTTTGTTGAGGAGTTCTAGGGGATGAAAAATTGTGATCAATTCTATTTTCATCACAAAATTTTGAAAAACTTTGGTTTTCAAATTCTTTTTTATGATCACTTCTAATATTTGAAATAGAAATTCATTTTTTCATTTTGAACCTTCTTGCATAAGTTCACAAAACCTCTAAAGGCTTCATCCTTATAGGCAATAAAAATAACAAAGGTTATCTTGAATAATCATCAACTATAATAAGAGCATATTGATGACCACCTAGACTAATGATGTTTATTAGACCAAATAAGTCCACATATAAAAGTAATGGTTTAGAGGTTGAAATTACCTTTTTGGATTTAAAAGATACTCTTTTTTGTTTTCTTATTTGATAAGCATCACAAACTTTGTCTTTTTCAAATTTGATTTTTTAAAGTCCAATAACTAAATCTTTTCTTGAAAGAATTTTAAGTAAATCCATGTTCACATGGTCAAACCTTCTATGCCATAACTATAGGTTTTCACTAAAAACGGGAAAACATTTTTCACTTTCCGAATGTAAATATTTTAAATCAGCTAGATAGATATTATTATGTCTAGGGCCAACAAACTTAATCTTGTTACTCTTGATATCTATTAATAGACAATGAGAGGATTTAAATAGGACTTTATTGCCTTTGTAACATAATTGACTAATACTAAGTAAGTTTAGCTTAAGGTCTTGCATATATAAAACATGGTCAATGGTTGAGGAATCTTTATCCACTTTTCCATGCCTGATATTCTTTATCTTGGTGTTATCTCCAATGGTGACATGTATGCCATCTCATAAAGTTAGCTTATTGAACATACTTTGATCACCGGTCATGTGCTTTGAGCATCCACTATCAAGGTACCAATAGTTACTTTTCTCTTTGGTGTGAAGACATATCTACATTATACATGGATACAAAATAGCACTTTTGGTACCTAAAATTTCTTGGGTTCTTTGGGGTTAATCTTAAAAAATACGGCTCCTTTAGGGACCCATACTTTCTTGACATTATAAGGTGCTCTATAATTATAGACATGTTGATGATGCATAATCCTAGGATGATAGTCATAGATGTTTCTAGGATGTCTTGAATATGTATGTCTATTATTCCTTGAATAAGCATTCCTAAGATACCTGTTTCTAGCATAATAGTTATGAACATAGATGTTGTCTCTAGGATGTGCATAATAGTAATTTCTAGGATGTGCATTCCTAGCATGTGCATATCTTGCATGTGTATTCCTAGCATTTGTATTTCTAAGATGAACATACATAGATGCATATATATTTCTAAGATTTATATCTCTAGCAAATGTTTTAGAATTCTTTGCGTTTGAATTGAAATTTGCATTCTTAGGCTTGCTAGCAATTTTTGAAAGAAAGTTCTTAATCTTGCTAGTGGCCTTAGAAGTAGAGGGTTCATCCACACATATTGTTTTCATAAATAATGTCTCTTTTTATTTTTGTTTGCCTAATGGAGAATAACCCAAACCAGATTTTTCTCCACTCATTCTTTCACAAGATAGCAATTCAACTAGAAGAATAAGCCTAGATATAGTGTTATTCAACTCCATCACTTTTTTTTTAAATCATCATTTTCATTTTTCAAAAAATCTTGTGATGAGTTATAGAGCATGGAAGATAGTTTTTCTTTTTCTTCTTTTAGACTTTCCATCTCTTTAGAGAGATGAAACTTTCTTCTTGAAAGCAATATTTCTAGAACCAAATTTCTTCAATTCTTTATGCATTTCATTAATTACCTCAATCAATTCTTCACTACTACTAACAATATTATTATTGTCAGTGGAAGAAGAATTTGTTACCTCATTTTCATCATCAATTTTCATTAAGCAAAGATTGACAATTTCTTCATATCTAGCGTCGTGAAAGTTTTTCTTTTTCATCATCATCACTCCAAGTGGTTGCAACCATGGCTTTCTTTTAGAAGCTTTTGTATGGTTTGTTTGTTGTTGGAAAATCGACCTTAATGTGTCTGGCTTCTTGCAACCATAGCACGTAATAGGTTTTTTTTTTTTTTTTGGAGTGCAATCCTTTGTGTAAGGTTTCTTAATTTTCTTCAAGAACTTATGAAACCTCTTGGTGATTAGTGCCATTTCACCATCTTCTTCACTACTCTCATTTTCTTCTGCTTTCTTGGTTGTGGAAGCTTTAAGAGTGATCATTTTCTTTTTCTTCATCTCATCATCATTGGCACCAGGATATATTTCTTCCATCTCGTATGTCAATAATGATTCGAGAAGTGTTTCAACATCAAGTTTATCGAGATCTTTGGCCTCTGTTATGGCCGTTTTCTTTGATTTCCAAGTTGATGGTAAAGATCTTAATATCTTACTTGTTAGCTCAAACTCCTCAATGTTCTTACCAATAAGCTTTAAACCATTAACAATAGTGGTGAAGCGGGAGTGCATTTCATAAATTGTTTCGTTAGAAGACATTTTAAAAGATTCATACTCGGACACTAGCATATAAATTTTTTATTTTTTAACTTCATTAATGCCCTTATAAGTAATTTGAAGTTTGTCCCATATCTCTTTAGCCAAAACACATGCAAAATTTTTATTGTATTCATTAATATCTAAAGCACAATGTAACATACTAGTAGCTTTACTATTTAGAGACATCGTTCTACGATCTTCTTCATTAAACTCAAATTTGAGTTTAGGCGTTGTATGATTGATTTCTTCAATAGTTATTTCCTTAGTAAGTGTTGACCCGTATTTTATTTTAATAATGACAAAACACTACTCTAATTGCACTAACAGCTTTATTTAAGTGTTTAAGCAGTAAAAGCATTCAGTACAGAAACAAGATGCAAGAACTCAACGCGATTAAGACACCAAAACAAGACAGAAGATCTAGAATAGGAATTAAAGTAATTGAAACAATTGTAAATCTCTTATGTTCAATTACATAGCTTGATCTGTGACTCAATTTACAAAAGACTTTGACAAAACTAAAAATGCAAAAAGTTTCTAAGTCAAAAATTGTTTTTTGAAAAGGAAAATTGGGTTGAAAGACAACCCAATCAATTGGTATAGGGACCCAGTCGACTAAGATAAGGGACAAAGAGTTCTCAAACGACTGGTACTATGACCCAGTCGACTGGTACTCTCCATAGCTTATAAAGTGAAAATTCTTCACTTGACCCAGTCGACTAGTATAAGGACCCAATCAACTAGTAATTCGAAAATATAACCGTTTGAGACGCGAGACTTGAGTATTTAATGCTCCAAACCTACCAAGTAAGTGTCTAACGACCATATTAGTTGAAGGCTATATAAACCCATTTCAATGAGCATTTAAAAGAAGAAGAAAACATATTCAATGCACAAGATAGCTCATTAATTCTCAAAAGCTTTGAAAAATTTATTATTGTGCCATTCTTCAAGCTTGTTCTTGAAAGAGATATTTTGTTCATTTGTAAAAGCACTTATTGCTATCTTTCTACCATTTACTTTACAGCAAATTTCATTTATTGTAAAGGGAAAGAGTTGGTATAACTCATAGAATGTTTAGGATTAAACACTTTATTGTAGGTTCCGTGAGGAAGAGATCGATTGTAAGGTTTGTGCAACACCCATGAAGTTGCACGACTAAAGATTTTAGTGGATTGCTTCAAGGAGGTTCCTTGAAAAAAGTGGACGTAGGGTTGGAGAGATTCTGATATTCTCGAACCACTATAAACGGAGTTTGCATATTCTCTTCCTTAAACTCCTTTACTTTCAAGCATATTATTTGATTGTGTACTATATGTATTTAACTATTTAAAAACTTGAAACTTAATTAGCAAAAGTTTTTAAAACCCAATGCACCCCCTCTTGGGTTTGAACCTCGGTTTACAATTGGTGTCAGAGCTTCGTACTCAATTTCAGGTTTAAAATCCTTGAGTTGATTCGATGGCATCTAATAGCTATACCAAAGGGAATTCCTATATTAGGCCTCCTTTGTTCAATGGCTCTAACTATAACTATTGAAAAAATATAATGAAAATCTTTGTCGAATGACAAGATTACAATATTTGGAGATTCATTGAAGAATGACCTAGAATTCTTACAAAGGAATTAATCGTTGGAGAAATCAATCATACAATGCCTAAACTCAAAACAGAGTTTAATAAAGATGATTGTAGAAAGATGTCTCTCAATAGTAGAGCAACTAGCATGTTACATTGTGCTCTAGATATTGTTGAATACAATAAAATTTCTGCATGTATTTCAGCTAAATAAATTTAGGACAAATTACAAGTTACATATAAAGGAACTAGCAAAGTTAAAAAAAAATAAAAAATCTATATGCTAGTGTCCGAATATGAAACTTTTAAAATGTCTCCAAATGAAACTATTTCTCAAATACACTCATGTTTTACTACCATTGTTAACGGTTTAAAGCTTCTTGGTAAGAACATTAAAGAATTTGAACTAACGAGGAAGATCTTAAGGTCTTTTCTATCCACTTGGAAAGCAAAGAAGATGGCCATAACAGAGGCCAAAGATCTTGATAAACCAAATGTCGAAACACTCCTCGGATCACTGTTGACATATGAGATGGTAGAAATGAATCTCATTGTCAACGATGATGAGAAGAAGAATAAACAAATTGCTCTCAAAGCCTATACAAGCAACAAAGAGGAAGAAAAAGAAAAAGAGGTTGAGAACAGTGAAGAAGATGGTGAGATGGCCTTAATCACCAAAAAGGTTTCACAAGTTCTTGAAAAAGAGCAAGAAACTTTACATAAGGGATTCCAATCCAAAAAGGGAACCTCTTGTGTGTTACGGTTGCAACAAGCCCGGTCACATCAAAGCCGATTGTACAACAATGAGCAAACCATGATTGCAACCACATGGAGTGATGACGAAGAAGAAGAATCTTCAGACAATGAGGTCGGATACGAGGAGATTGCCAACCTATGTTTGATGCTAATTGACGACGAAAATGAGATATGTCTCCATACCAAGGAAAAAGGTAACTATTGGTACCTTGATAGTGGATGCTGAAAGCACATGATCAATGATCAAAGTGTGTTCAAAGAACTAACACTAAGGGATAACAGACATGTCACCATTGAAGACAACACAAAGATCAAGATCATCAGGTATGGAAAAGTTGGTAATGATTTCTCAACCATTGATCATGTATTATATGTGCAAGGCCTTAAGTCAAATTTGCTTAGTATTAGTCAATTATGTGATAAAGGCAACAAAGTCATATTTGAAACCTCTCATTGTCTAGTTATAGACATCAAAAGTAACAAGATCAAGTTTGTTGGCCATAGACACGAAAATGTCTATATAGTTGATTTAAAATCTTTGCATTCGAAAAATGAAAAACGTTTTCCCGCTTTTAGTGAAATCCCATGGCTATGGTGTAGAAGACTTGGCCATGTGAACATAGATTTACTTAAAATCATTTCAAGAAAAGATTTAGTAATTAGACTTCCAAAAATAAAATTTGAAAAAGAAAAGGTGTGCAATACTTGTCAAATGGGAAAACAAACCAGAATTTCTTTTAAATAAAAAAATACAATCTCAACTATTAGGACATTAGAACTTTTGCATATGGACTTGTTTGGTCCAATAAGTACCACTAATCTAGGTGGCCATCAATTTGCTCTTGTTATTGTTAATGACTATTCAAGATATACCTTTATTATTTTTATTGCTTACAATGATGAAGCATACAAAGGATTTGTGAACTTTTGTAAAAAAGTTCAAAATGAAAAAAATGAATTTTTATTTCAAGTATAAGAAGTGATCATGGAAAGGAATTTTAAAACCAAAGCTTTTCAAAATTTTGTGATGAAAATGGAATTGATCACAATTTTTCAGCACCTAGAACTCCTCAACAAAATGGAGTTATTGAGAGGAAAAATATAGTTCTAGAAGAGTTTGCAAGAACAATGCTTTATGAAAATAGTTTGCCAAATACTTTTGGGCAGAAGCCGTAAACACTTCTTACTATGTTTTAAAATTAATAAGGTCTATGCTAAATAAAACTCCTTATGAATTATGGAAAGGTAGAAAGCCCAATATCTCTTATTTTTCGTGCTTTTGGTTGTAAATGCTTCATCCTAAATAACAATAAAACTAACTTGGGTAAATTTGACTCAAAGACCGATGAAGGGATATTCTTAGGATATTCAACCTCTAGTAAAGCTTATAGAGTCTTTAACAAGAGAACCCTAGTGGTTGAAGAATCTGTACATGTTTCCTTTGATGAGTCTAACGCAATTAGTAGTAGAGTAGTTTCTTTTAATGATAATGCAGATTTCATTCCAAGGATAGAAACACTTACTCCCATTATTGACCCGAAGGAGAGTGAACCTAAAATAAATCAAAAGGTAGATGCTCATACTCTTAATAAACCATCTACAAGTCAACAAGAGGATAGTCTTCCCAAAGATTGGAGGTATGTGAATTATTATCCAATCGATCAAGTGATTGGTGATCCTTCACAAGAAGTAAGAACTCGATCCTCTATTAGAAATATTTGCAATTGTGTAGCTTATTTATCTCAAGTAGAACCTAAGACTTTTGTAGAAGCCGAAAAAGATATTGGTTGGATAAATACTATGCAAGAAGAATTAAATCAATTTGAAAGAAACAAAGTATGAAATCTAGTTCCTAGACCAAATAATCACATAATAATAGGAATCAAATGGGTATGTAGAAATAAAATAGATGAAAATGGAATAGTAATTAAGAAGAAGGAATAGACTTTGATGAGACCTATGCTCCCATAGCTAGATTAGAAGATATTCGTATGTTGTTGGCCTTTGGACGCTTAAATAAAATTAAGTTATTTCAAATGGATGTAAAAAGTGCATTTTTAAATGGTTTTATAGAAGAAGATGTGTATGTTGAGCAACCTCTTGGATTTGAAAATCCTAGTACTCCAAACCATGTTTATAAGCTTTTTATGGGTTGAAGCAAGCTCCAAGAGCATGGTATGAAAGACTAAGTAAATTTTTTCTTGAAAATGGGTTTACAAGAGGAAAAATAGATACAACCCTCTTCACAAAAATGACACATTACTAGTCCAAATATATGTTGATGATATTATATTTGGTGCTTCTAATGAATTTATATGTCAAGAGTTTGCTAAGTGTATGCAAGGTGAATTTGAAATTAGCATGATGGGAGAGCTTACCTACTTTCTTAGACTTGAATTCAAAAATTGAAAGAATACATTTTCATCAATTAATCAAAGTACATCAATGACCAATTCAAGAGGTTTAGGATGGAAAGCTCAAAGTCAATTGGTACTCCTATGAGTACCTCTACAAAACTTGACATAGATGAGGAAGGTAAGTGTGTAGATACTAAAATGTATAGAAGCATGATATAAGCTTTACTTTATCTAACTGCAAGTAAACCTGATATAATGTTCAGTGTATGAATATATGCCAGATTTCAAGCTAATCCTAAGGAATTACATGTAATTACAGTAAAAAGAATCCTTAGATATCTACAAGGGACTCAAAACCTAGGGTTATAGTATTCTAGAAAATCAACTTTTGAGCTTGTAGGATATTTAGATGCTGATTTTGCAAGTTATACACTAGATAGAAAAAGTACTAGTGGAACATGCCAATTTTTAAGTGCAATGTGTCTTGGTTTTCCAAGAAACAAAATTCGGTTATGCTATCAATCACTAAAGTGGAATATGTAGCAGTTGGAAGTTGTTGTGCACAAGTGTTATGGATGAAACAACAGCTAGAAGACTATGGCATGAACATTAGAGACATACCAATTCATTGTGATAACACTAGTACTATCAACTTGACCAAAACCTTATTCAACATTCTAGAACCAAACACATAGAAATAAGACATCACTTCATAAAAGACCATGCTCAAAAGGGTGATATTAGATTAGAATTCATACCTTCGGAAGACCAAATAGCTGACATTCTTTTTAAGCCATTGAATGAAGATAACTTTAGCAAGATTAGACTATTAATGGACTTGAAAAACTATGATAAAATGTATGTTTGATTGCATCAACATTCATCATATACATATTTGACATCTAGTGAATGAGTATTAAATTTTATTTAATATATCTCTCACTCAATATGGCATAGATAAACTATTTCGTGCTAAAATTCCAATTTGGAGCTCAAAATCTTATGTTTTGTAAAGGACCCAATCGACTAGTATCTTGATCTAGTCGACTGGTATACCTCACTATCCATTTCACCAGTCGACTAGTTCAATGGAACTAGTAGACTAGTATCAAATGAGAAGCTTGGAGCCAAAAATTTGAACTTCTCCAAACACCCCAGTCAACTGGTAAGGGACACCCATTCGACTGGTATCTCACTGCCAGATTACCCAGTCGACTCGTATCCCGACCCAGTCGACTCGTATGTCACACTGTCCTCAAAAGGATCCAGTTGATTGGTACTCTAACCCAGTCGACTGATACCCTAACATAGTCGACTGGTATCTCGATTCTATAAATAGTCTCTTCATATTTTTCACATTTCACGCCATTTTTAAAAACCCTAAGCTTTCTCTCTAGAAAATCCTTGATTTTAGTCCAAAATCTCTCAACTCCACTCCATAAAACCTTCAATCATACCTCAAATCATCTTATTTTCAACTTTTAACGGTTAAAAACTCCACATTTCCTCAAATCTCTCTCCAAAACTATTTTTCACAAAAATGTCTGAGATAATATGCGTAAAAACCACCGTTGTCAGACCTCACGCGCCTACAAAGCCTTGTTCTAAGAAGTCTTCGGCATCGGATACTCGGTTCTTTGAGCAAAAAATGAGAGGATTGAGCTCTATGACTCGCTCTTTTGGAGCCCCCCCACTACTAAGAGCATGTATAATTCTGCAATACGCAACAAGAAAATCATGATGGGTAGATTCATCAATTTCGATTCTATCCATCATACAAATTTCGATATATTACCTGCTTTCGAGTCTATTCACTTGACACCACTTGTCAAGATCCACCAGAAATTTTACCCTTGCCTCATTCACTAGTTCTATGCCAACCTGGTGAAACCGAGTCCACTGGCTCTTTGATTCAAGACTAGTGTAATTGGCGTAGAATTCGAGGTGAACACTGACCTCCTGGTCAACATACTGAAAATCCCCATGGGAGGGGTTGTAATATCTGTAATTGTAAAATAAGGATAAAAAAGTAATTTAATAAATAAGGCATAGAGTTCCAATACTATATGTATTTTAAATGCAAAAAAAAGGATGTTTGTATCCCAGATAGCAAAAAAGACGTTTATGTCCCAAATAGAAAAAGACAAAAAAAAAGTGCAGAACATAGGGAGCGGTAGTAGAGAGAAGAAGGAAAGAAAAGAAAGGTTAAACAAAGTTTTTTTTAAAAAAAAAAACAAAACCTGGCAGCAGGTGCCAGCATGCTGCCAAGTTTAGTTAAATGCCTCCAAGTGTTTTGCAAGCAAAGTACAGTCTTCCACCTAAGTTCAAACATGGAGCTTAGGATATTTTTGGGTAGTTGATTTCTTTTGGTTGCCGAAAAAGTATATATATATATATATATATATATATATATATATATATATATATATATATATATAATCAGTACGAAAATTTATACTTACCGATTTCGTTGTTTTTTTTTTTCAAATTTCTCTATTTCATTAAACACTTGGGGACTCAAAGAAAAATTAAAAGACCAAAATTTTGAATAAGTTTATTGTGGAATTTTATAGAGTCACGAATAGCTATCAGAAAAGCAAAAGGTAATAACGTAGTGTTTATTTTTTTGAATTTTTAGCATTTCCTGAAATTTTCCCGAATTCAAGTGGGAATTTTCAAAGGGTGTAGTTTATGAAGAAATAATTAGAAATTGAATACAAATATTATGTCAGGTGTTGGCGGTCAGTAACCAGGAAAAGTTTCGAAGAAGAACGAGAAAGGCAAGGAGGTGATCCACAGGTAGCTTTAAGTGCTACGTGGTGAGTTGAATTTATTTTAAGTAATCTAAATAAAAAGCAGATATCTAGTGATAATATTAAATTTAATTATTAGTGTATGCTTTGGTGGTAGATAGATATTTGGTTGATAGATATGATATAAATATTGGACACGTAGAAAATTATTATGTAAAAAAAATATTATTAGAATAATGAGTTAATTTGATAGTAAATGGGATAAATAAAATTCGGTATGAGTCTGGGTAAATAAATTTATGTGATATATGAGGAGAAGAAATTAGTGAGATAATAAGCTAATTTAATAATAAAATAGATAAGTAAAATTCTTGCTGAGTTATGATTAATTAGTAGATGTGATATATGAGGAGAAAAATTTTGGGGAATTTATTTCAAGGATAAATTGAGAATGATCAAGGTAGTCAATTTAAATATTTTTATGCATGTTATTATTATATTACTGTTCGTAGGCATATTTCATATCATTGATCATATGCATATGCAATAAATAAGATAACCGAAAGAACCAGGAAGGAGCCGGTCTAATGGAATAACCTTGACAACCGGTATATGCTAGAAATAAATTCTGTGATAGCCGGGATAAGCTGTAAAGAACCAAGAAGGGGCCGGTCTAAGATAATAATAACCTGTCAACCGGTGGGAAGACGTTCCCGTCATAAGCATTCATGCATTGCATCTGTTTTAAATTATTGCTTGTATCATTGAAATGCTGATGTGCGGGGTATTATTGTGAATTTATTTATAAATGGAGGAGTCTCACAGAGAGACAACTACAGTGAGAAAAAGACATAAAAATATGATAAAAGGGAAATTATGGAAATGCTAGACATTATGCTATTATTCAGTTATAAAAGAATAAATGATTAAATATTAACGAACTATTTATGAAATTGGAATACTTTTAGTAAATTTAATTCATTGAGCTTGTGAAGCTCATCCCTCATTGTACAATGATTTCAGGTAGCAGCCAGGACAAATAGTCTGGTGGGTTGAAAGTCAGACAGATTCATTTTCTGTAAGCCATGTATGTGTCAATATCCTCAGACTAATGAGAAAATGAAATAAGTATTTTATTTGTAAATATTCATGCATTTTATATATTATGTGTAAATTAATATCGGATTTATATATCTCCACTGTTGAGGATTAAAAATAAAAATTTTCTATTGGTATTACTTATTGTTGCATATATGTGTCATGTTGGGATTTTCAAAACGTGATGGGACCGTCTCGGGGGCGGCCAACTTGAGATGGGTCGTTACAGGGGTCTAGTAGAGTCTGGATGGATGGCTAAAAAACTTTGATTATGAGGAGGTGTGCTAGATTGTTAGGGTGACCCTAACTATATCTTTAGGCCCACTACATTTAACCAATGTAGTGACATGCCCCTCGACTCAAAGTTGTTCAATCTCATTGTGAGTTGGACCATTCACCTGAGACTCGAGAGTTGGGGCTATCTATCTAAGATAGACGTGGTATCGATTTGATGTCTCAAAACTAGACACCATTTCAATATCTACCCCCTATTGCTTGCCAACATGATTAATGGTAAAGCGAGTGACTCCTGGTGCCTCCTATATGGGATGCTCATCACCCTGATCCTCCAGCATTTTAATGTCCCCCTACCTGCCTCAAAGGCTCAAGACATCGACCCTGAGGACATCATAAATGTCTCTTCTCTGAAGAAGATGGGGTGCATGATCCGAGAGGGTATGATCTACTCCAAGGCTAAGAGAAATATTCAGATCGGCAATGACGACAACAGTGAGGAGAACGATGAGGTTTTTAATGATGCAGCTCCTCCCACTGCCATGGAAACTGACCCTAGTCCACAGTATGCTAGACATGGTGGCTCTAGCGGGGGTTAAGCTAGATACAAGGAATTACTACAAGCTGTTGCGAGCCTCCAGCTGTCCATGCAATAGAGCTTCCAGAGCTTGAGCTCTTCTGTCGATCACATGAGTCGAGACATTCACACACTCCGAGACGATTTTGAGTTGCACCGGGAGCATATAAAGGGCTCTCTGGCTGAGATTCAAGATCTTTTTCATGATGACTCTAACTCTCTTGCTCGCTAAGATCTTAGTTTTAGTATTTAGATTACTTTTGTACAGCTCTTAGATGTTTAGCACGAACATTCATTTTCTTTGTATTACATTCATGATGATTTGATATATCTAGATATTTGCATTATTTTACGTATTTAGACTTTAGCTCATATATATATGTCACTTTTATGCTATATAATTGCTTGGTTTGAACCATTTGTGTTCATCTATATGCTTTATATGGTAACACTTATGTGAAAATTCTAATTCTTCTCGGGAAATCTTCTTAATTCTGAATCATGCCTTGTTTTTTCACACAAGTTTGTTTTTTCCTTATATTCATGACTGTAGTGTTCAAATTGCTTATTTTTTAAGTTTGTACCCCATTTTTTGCTGTTTTCAAAATGGGAAAGAAAAAGGAGAAAAATCAAGCAAAAAAGAAAGTTGTATATAAACTTAGAATAAAGCATAAATTTAGGGGGAGCATTGCTCCGAACATGTTGATAAATGTATTATAGACTTGCATTGCTTGGTTGGGTTGATATAACTATATTTAAACTGTGTTTGAATGCTTAACAGGTTGGTTTTTATCAGAAAACAAATGAGACTCTGCCCAAATTTTTCTAAAAACCAACACTTAGTTTTGTCATCATCAAAAAAGGAGAGATTGTTGACCTGCATTTGATTTTAATAATGAAAAAATACTACTCTAATTACACTAACAATTTTATCTAAGTGTTTAAGCAATAAACGCATTCAGTACATAAATAAGATGCAATAACTCAACGGGATTCAGACACCAAAATAAGACAGAAGATCTAGAATAGGCATAAAGGTAACTGAAACAATTGTAAATCTCTTATGTTCAATTACATAGCTTAATCTGTAGCTCAATTTACAAAAGAATTTGACAAAACTAAAAATTCAAAAAGTTTCTAAGTCAAAAACTGTTTTTTGAAAAGGAAAACTAGGTTGAAGGATAACCCAATCGATTGGGTACCTATACCAGTCGACTGGGATAAAGGACAAAGAGTTCCCAGTTGACTGGTACTATGACCCAGTCGACTGGTACTCCCTTAGCCTTAAAAGTGAAAATTCTTCACTTGATCCTGTTGACTGATACAATGATGCAGTCGATTGGTAATTCAAAAATATGACTGTTTGAGACGCAGGACTTGAGCATTTAATGCTCTAAACCTACCAAGTCAATTTCTAACGACCATATTAGTTGAAAGCTATATAAACCTACTTTAATAAGCATTTAAAAGAAGAAGAGAACATATTCGATTCACAAGATAGCTCATTAATTCTCAAAAGCTTTGAAAAATTTATTGTTGAGCTATTCTTCAAGCTTGTTCTTGAAAGAGATATATTATTCATTTGTAAAAGCACTTATTGTTATCTCTCTACCATTTACTTTATAGAAAATTTCATTTATTGTAAAGGGAACGAGTTGGTATAACTCGAAGAATGTTTAGGATTAAATACTTCATTATAGCTTCTGTGAGGAAGAGATTGGTTGTAAGGTTTGTACAACACCCATGAAGTTGCACGACTAAAGGTTTTAATGGATTTCTTCAAGAAGGTTATTTGAAGAGAGTGGATATAGTGTCGGAGAGATTCTGATATTCTCGAACCACTATAAACGGAGTTTGCATATTCTCTTCCTTAAACTCTATTACTTTCAAGCATATTATTTGATTGTGTGCTATGTGTATTTCACTGTTTAAAAACTCACAAGTTAATTAGCAAAAGTTTTTAAAACCCAATTCACCCCCTTCTTGGGTTTGAACCTCGGTTTACAGTAGGAATTCTAGGTTCTTGATGAGAGTCATAAAATGAATCTGAACAATACTTATTTGTTAGCATTTTAGGGTTGATCTAGGTTTGAATTATACTTTTTATACCTTAACAACTCTAAAGTGATGTCCTTAGATCATTGATCTATTTCGGTGCATTTTTAAATACTTTGAGTTCGAAAGAGGTGGAAAGCCATTGTAGCTTAAAACACGATGCTTTGATGCACATCAAAGTGAAGGCATGGTTGCGGAAGGAAAAAATGAAGAGAAACCAAGTCTTTAGTGTGTGCGTTGCGGCCTGAAAAGTCTAGGCCTCGGCCTCCAGAACCAAGCCCGAGAAGAGCTAGAAGACCTTCAGTCTGAGTCACAGCCTGGACCAATCTGGGCCGCAGCCTCCAAAAAGATGAAGAAAACCCAAAAGGCTGAGCCCTGGCCTGGATTAATGTCAACCGCGGTGCGAGCACGATGCTTTGTTTCCGAGTCACAACTTAATTAGGGTTGTAATGAGAGTTTAAACCCGAAAACACCCTTGGACCTTTTGTGTTATAAATAAATCACTTAGGGTTTGATAAAGGACATTTATTAAGGCTGGAAAACTCAAGAAGGCTGCCACATTCTCCCCCATCAAAGTGTTCAAGAATGAACCCCATGGCCAACTAATCTCCAAGCAAGGCAAAATGATGAATCCCTAGGTGTAGTTGTTCTTATTTTTCATTATTGATTCAGTTGTAGTTTGGATTTATTGTCAAAACATTGTTATGATTTACTCTTTGATTTAATTAGAAGATGTTCTCTTAATCCGGTGATTGTATCTTTCTCTTGGATATAAGTCTAGTCATGCTCTTCTTATGTCAAGATTGTTGGATGTGATTGAGTCCGATAGATTTATCTTTTAGGTTTGTCCATTACTGCGATATTGTCACTAAGATATATTTTCGTTTCTTGATAAATCTATAGGATAGGTCATGTGTGCTTAAATCAAAAGTAAAGAGTAATTCATATAAATTACATTAGGGTTTACATGTACTTTGATTGAATATTTATCGATTGCTTGTTTGGGATGTGAAACTAGTAATCCAGATAAAAACAATTGAATCGAGATTGGAATAAGGCAACGAACTTATGGAGGATTCCTGGACCCTTGTTGTTTCTCCATTATATTCTTCAATCTATTTACACAATTTTCTCACATTACTTCAATATCAAAACTCAGATTCTCTCACTTGATCTTTATCGTTCGTGTTAAGGTTTACACTTTTCCTTTGTAGTTCGTTTTTTCTCGTGGGATCGACACTTCAACTATATACAATAACTGCGTATTAGTTTGAGCATAATCAATTCTTCTTCAATTATTCTCCACGAATTATAATTTTGTCCTTTAACAAAGACTTTCATTCTATTTTTCCAATAATTATAATTTGTGGCATTGAACAAAGGAGATCTAGTATAGGAATGACTTTTGGTATAACTATTCAAAACCATTGGATAAACTCAAGGATTTTAAGCCTAAAATTGAGTATGTGGCTCTGATACCAGTTATAGATCGAGGTACAAACCCAAGAGGAGGTGAATTGGGTTTTAAAACTTTTTGCACTTAGCAAACCAGTTTTAATAATTTAATCAAGTAAAGTACACAATAAATAAAATGCTTGAAATTAAAGGAGTAAAGGAAGAGAATATGCAAACTCTGTTTATAGTGGTTCAGTAATATCAGAATCACTCCGACCCTACGTCCACTCTCTTCAAGGAACCTCCTTGAAACAATCCAATAAGAATAGTCAAGCAACTTCTTGGGTGTTGCCAAAACCTTACACTAATCTCTTCTTCAAGGAAGTTACAAGGAAGTGTTTACTGCCTAAACACTCTAAGAGTTATACTAACTCTTTCTCTTTGCAATGATATGAATTAAATGTGGAAGAAGGAAAAGAGATATTTGAATTTAATGCTCTTACAAGGAAGAATATATCTCTTTTAGAAGTACAAAGCTTTTAAGAATGGCTCATAAAGAATTTTGAAAGATTTTTTTTATTGCAAATGAGAAGATGAAGATTTAATGCTCTTGTCTATTTTCTATCTTTCATTTGTGATGAGTTTTTATAGATAAGAAACCTACTAGCCGTTATTCTCAAAGAAAATCTCATTGGGAAGTAGTTTGGTGCATTAAATGCACTGTACTGACCTTCTGAACTGAAATATTACCATTATTTCCGAACGTCTAATCGACTGGATGACTATTTAAAATTCAAATTTAAGTCAGGGCTGTCATTAAGTCGATTGTATGGTTTATTCAGTCGACTAGCTAAATGAAGAAAACTTTCTGTTCTTCATTCGGTCAACTAAATGAATTCATTCAGTTGACCGAATCTTATTTAGTTAACTAAACCATATCATTTAGTCGATTGGACTGTATTTAGTCGACTGAATGAAACTATTCAATCGACTTGATGTTCTGGAGCAGAGTTTTCTGTTTTCAAGATATTTTTCTAGTCAGAAAAAGATCATTTGACAAAGTATTTTGTTAACACAGAAATGAGCCATATTAAAAAAAAAAAAAGAAAAGCTAAGTACTTGTAGGCAGAGATTTACAGATCTTATTTACCTTAGACCTAAACTAGGTTTTCGGTCTTCTTTTGAGTGTTTTTCAAGTACGATATCTTCTTCTTTATGCTTGATTTACGTATTGTTCTTGAGTTGGATGTTTAGACTTTAAAAGAAAACTTAGATAAAACTATTAACACAGGTAAAATATTGTTTTGATATAATTAAAATCAAATAAGGGTCAACAGTTATCATTTACTATCCAATGTAACCAAATTATCCCAAATGTAATTTTAGGACATTTTGGCATATTGTGTGATAATTTAATTATATTGTATTGTAATTTATATCATTTTATGGTAATTAGTATCGTTATGTAGTAAAAGATAATTTTGGGAAATTTTGACTACATTCATGATAATTAGGTTACATAAGACGATAAAAGATATCATGTTGTGGTAAATTTATCATGTTGTGTTGGAAAATTTCTATTTAACTTCATCATGAAATGCCATTCCTAAGCTCTAATTTTAAGTTGGGTTTCTCCCATCTAGTTTTAATAGTGTCGAGTTGTGAATTTTGGTTTCTGTTTTTTTCTTTGATGTATGCTTTGTTCTATATTTTCTTGGACAAGAAAGTTAGGTCTTTGGATACTCTACTTGGCTAGCTTTCTGGAATGGGGCTAGTTTTCTCGCTACTCAGGTTGGGTTTTCTCTTCAATTAAAAAAAACTTGGGTTTTCTCCGATTTATTTAGTTAGATAATCAATTTTTGATTAAATTAGAGAATAATTGATTTATTTTGTTAGTTGATTAATTTTTTTATTAAGTTAGAATTTAATTGATTTATGTTAGTTAATTTAAAATTTAATTGATCTATGTTTATTAATTAGTTTATTTTTTTTTTATTTAAGTTAGAATTTAATAATTCAATAAAAAAAATTACATTTAATTGACTTATTTAGTTGCTTCTCATCATAACCAAACTTGGGTCTCTTAATAGCAAGGGTAATTGTGGTTAAAAAAGTGTGAAATCATCATCGTATCATTTAATATTGTCAACTAAAGTTGTGGAGGGGTACAGTGTAGGTTTCAAAACTAGAAAAGAGGTACATGTAATTATATTGTATTTCAAAGAGTGTCTAAATTATTTACCTTTCTCATTATGTAGTAAAAGATATTTTACTTACAATTATGGTAACTGAGTTACATTTTATGGTGATTCTATAAGATTTTGTAGTAATTTGTATCATTATGGTAAATTTGTCTTATTTGACCTATTAGTAACCTGCTACAAGAAATTGTTATTTTAAAGATATTATCACCGTATATCAAGGTATGAACCCTTTTAAATAGTAATAAAGACCTTAGTGTCACGGGTTGAGTCTTTGAGCACACGATCACAATCTAACTCATGACACTAGCAATAACCTATTTATTCATATAGTGAAAAATAAAATTAACGAATCTCATCAACCAACAATTTAAAGGTTAAAGATATTCTTGATAAGTGATTGTGATTTATATTATAGTTTTAAAAAGTTAACAAATAATTTAAAATATTTATTTTAAAAAAAATGACAAACATAATGAAAGGAAGAAAGTACTTAATATGGACTATCAAAATCAAAATTTTCAAAAAATAAAATTGGAAACCAAATAAAAAATTTGTTCGATATTTCAGTAATTATCGACTAACACGTACATCTAGTTTACTTGTAACTTCAGTCAAAATTATTATAGCCTCTTTAACATGTGAGTTGTGTTTTCTTTTCTTTTAATATTTAGCATTGCATCGTAAACCACTAAGAAAGAAATCAGAGAAAGTGACGCAGTTAAAGTAAAATGTTTATATATGTATGCATATAGTAATTATGAAATAACAATGACTTCAAGGCCACAAGCACCCATTAAGAGAGAAGAGGGAAAGGAAAATTCGACGACATATATTGTCTTTGGATGAGTAACACGTCAAGCATATAATTGACTATTGAGGAAATCACGGGTCACGATATTAAACCTTCACGTGCGTCTATGTCGCGTGGTATCAACTTTGAAAATGCAATCTACACAGAATTTTTTTCTTCTAAAGGATGCTTAGAAAAATGTTTTGATTGAATTGGAAAATGATTAGTTAAATTAAAACTTCATCTCATCCCTTAGATTTAATCATAAATACAAATATATATCTAGTTGGTAGATTTTATAATGTCTCACTTAAAAGTGAAATATCTGTGTTATTATTATATTTTCAAGAAAAACAATATTTTTGAGGTAAAAAATATTGACATTCAATAGTAAACCAATGTATTTGATGATAAAAATAAATCACTAAATGTATAGGTTTTACCATCAAATGCGAATTTTTAACCACCAAATGTATTGTTTTACCAAAAATGTAATAATGAGACATAGATGCCTCCCTTCTAAGTGAGTCATGGTAGTAGAGAAGTTTTTTTCTAACACAGGTCTACAAAAAATACATGGCACAATAGTTCATCTCACCATTAAATGATATGAGAAGAGAGAAACAAAAAGATATTTTATTTTCATTTAAAGATGAAATGAACCCTTGTACCGTGTATCTTTTATGGACTCAGACTAGACAAAATTTTTTCAAAAAACAATAATCACATCCGTTTGTTTAAAAGTGTTAGCTGAAATTATGAGAGTTTCTTTTCTTTCAACACATTGGAATCTCATGTATGAGTTGCTTCTTGAATTAATCTAGAAAAAATCTGTGATCCCATGTTATTATTTAAATTGATTTTGTTAAATTTTCTAATATTTGTATGTACTATGAGATGATCTATAATTTATATAAAAAATTGAAACGAAATGACATATTTTGTAGGATGTGAATATATTTATAACTAAAACTGTAGGATATAGTTATAATTTACCCAAAATGATTTGATTCATTTTATTTTATTTTTTATGTAAAAATATTTTTGAAAAAAAAAAAGGTGACATTGAGCAAATGAGCACCATGTGAATGTCCATATGAGTAAAAATAACTTTCTTTTTTCCATTTTAGAGTAAAATATAACTATTAACTCATTCTAAAAAGATTTGAACTCAAATACTACTGACGAAAAAAACGAACTTCAAACACCCTACTAAAACTTATAAAATGATTTGATTCATAATCGTATAATTAATCTTCACATTAATTTATAATTAAGTTGTTGGAGTGACAAAATTCTAGTAAGAATTAAGATAAATTTACAAATTAATGGATTTATTTTAACTTTTATTGAATTTTTTCAAGTGTCAACTACTATTCTAAATATAGTAAATCGAAAAGCTATTGTTTATTGGAATGTTGCTTTCCACCCAATAAGAAGAATAATTTTATAAGTTTTTATTTTAGTTTATGTTATTAATTTGTTTATATTGACTAATTACTCATTATACTATAATTGAGTAATATATTATCCCTTTTGGAATTTAAAATCACGAAGATAATCTTATTCCATATGTTAGAATTTTAGATAAGATTTGTTGTGACCTTTGAGGTTTCACAGATGTTTCAATTTACCCATTGATACTTTAATTTGCATCTATTGAACCCTCAATTCTACAAATTGTTTCAATATCTTCTTTCCGTTTGATTCTGAACAATTTGCCCTGTTAAACCACGTGTGTAAAACACATATGTGCCATCACCAGAGGAAAATTGTATAGTTCAATTTTTAGAATAGTTTTACCCTTAGTGATGACACTCGTGTGTTTTACACGCGTGATTTATCGGAGAAATTTGATTGGAATTGACATGAAGAAAGATATTATAACAATAGGTAGAATTGAAAGTCCAATAAACACAAATTAAAACTTCAAGGATAAATAGAAACATTTGTGAAACCTCAAAGGTCACAATGAATTTTTCTCTAGAATTTTTATTAAGATAGTTAAAAATGATATATATTTATTTTATTGCAACCGTTTATTAGCTTTAGTACCCCTAGGGAAAAAATCTTGACAAGATCACTAGATAACCACGGATTTCTTCTTCTTATTATTGGAAAAGTATGAAATGGTTCTTGGGATGGAATTTGAAGATATTTCTTGGAGCTTCTCTAAACTAATTTACATACCCATGCTATACGTGGATTTTTTACCTAATAAATTTTAATATGTGTGTATATATATCATATTATTTCTTTAAATCTCAATGGAATGTTTTATTTATATATATATATATATATAGATATATATTTTATTATTTATGTTTTTACATAGTTTTTATTTTTATCATTGGTGTCTAATACTTATAGGTTATTTCTTAATATTTTTTTATTATATTTATATTTAAATGGTAAAATGGATGGAAAATAAAGAGGATGCTAAGTATAAATTATTTTAGTTTTTTTTTAATATAGCGTCTTTGGAAATAATTTAATATATGTAAATTTAATCAATTTTAAAATAAGCTTTTTAGTTAATGCACCATGTGATTTTTCGATGGATATAATTCCATAAAATGAAACCTATATAAAAAATAAAAAATTATATTAAGATTTTTTTATTAATTGATATTTTAGTAATCATGTGTCTGTTGGTTAAAACTTTAATTTTTTAAAAAAAAGATAAAGTGACTATACCTTAGAGATAAAATAATAATAGATTATTATGAGGTAAATAAGAGTAAATACAATTTTTAGCTATTTAATTGTGTTTTATTAAAAAAAATTGATTTATACTGATTATATATTATAATTAATTCATATTTATTATATTATATTGATGGTTGATAAAAAATAAATTATAATAATTTCATATCTTTTATATATAACACTATTATATTAAAATATTATATATATATATATATTAAATTGATAATGAAAGTTATGATAAACGGAAGGTTGATAATTTGATAAGGAAATTGTTATAATAATGTTACTTTAGCTAGTGACTATCGAATGGAGTGAATACTAAAAAAAAAAAAAAAAGTTTGAGAGTCAAATCTTTTAATTTAAAATTATAATTACTTGAGCACACATGAAGCATCAAATTGATAAGCATTTTGAGAGAATGAAAATTTAAAGTTGATGTAATTTGAAATGTGTTATTATTAGAATGGGGGATGATATGTACCCACTTTCTTTTTTTAAACTATATATTAATTAATAAGTCTTAATTGATTTTCTTTCCTTTTATGATGATATGTTAATTAGGAAATCCTATACAAATCTTTGACTTGTAATCTGCTTAGCATGAATTATATGGCGAGTCTATTTAAACCCCGTACCAAACCAAACAGTCCTTCAGTGACTTTGCAAATCCAATTTGATAAAAATCCCCAACGCGCTAAATGCGCGTGAACTATTATTGCCATCTAGAAAGGAAACTACACTACTCCATGTCCTGGCGGCGATGACGTAATATCCGAATAGAACTTAGCTTTTTGGTCCAAAATTAATGAAAGTCACACAACTTAGCTTTGCCTTAAAGCATTTCAAAAGCGTAAAAACATTCACATTTCCCCACTTCCAAGTAATCCCAAAAATCAAAACAGAACGTAGAAAGCTCAAATTCCCCAGTAAGGTGATGCTTCCATATTTTTTTCCTTTTATTTCTGTAATTTTCTTATTTTAAGAAAGGAAGCTTATTAGCTGTTTGGTTGCCAAGAAAGTGAGAAAATAAAGGAAATGAAAGTTTTGGTCCCATTTTACAACTGACACTCTGACACAAGACAGTCAAGAACCCTCGACGTATGCTTATTTCATTTTTCTTTTCTCAATGATTATTTGTTCAACTAAACAGGGAAGAAGTCGATCTTTGTCTATCTCTCTCTGCAATCGCTTTTTGTGTTTGGTCATTGAAGGAGTGCTAGATTCGTACGCATCTTTTTTTCTTTTTCTTTTGTTTTTTGGTTTTTGAATTTGAATTGTTTGGGATTATAATGTTGTTTACTATGTATATGTGATCATATGATGTTACATTTTGTTAATTTCTTCTATGTTATATGAATTGAGCAATTGCGTGATATTTGGAGGTTCTGAACGTGTTTTGATTTTCAGTTCTTTCAGAAATTGATTAATGGAGGGCTTATTTGTTGAATTTGTGACTTTGGGGCTTCTTTCTGTTTGATGTCTAATGAAATTTGTGGGTTCGTTATTTTCTATCTGTTGCATGTAAACGGTCTTTCTTTTCTTTTGACAGGAAGATTTGCATTTTTTGTTTGTAGTGTTGAATAATATGCATTTACTTGTAGTTTGATTCTTTCTTGTTGTTTGGTTGTTGATTAATTGATAGAAGAACACGAATTTCTTCCACTTTATTTTCTTTCCATTCCCATAAGCTTGAACCTTTAACACACATAAATTTTCATTCTCTTGATTTTGGTGAAAATGGCTATATCAAATATATGGAGTAACTTCTAATTATCTATCTAAATTTTGGCTCCATGTTCAATGTGGATGAAGTTTTGGATTGCATGTTATAATAACCTTTTCAGTTTAAAAAGTTTAAACTCTCGCTGTATATTGCTCTCAATTGCATTTTTAGAAAAGTAAAAGAGTTTTAGCTAATTGCAGGGTTTGGAAACAACATAGATGGATGATATTTATTATTGATAATCAGTTATTCGTCGGTCAAGTGATATCTCAATGGGTCATGAAATTCGATCTTTGTGTCAGGTGGAAACCAGGAGATTGCTATGGCTTATAGGAATGACGTTTGCTGTGATTGTAACATTCCAGTATTTTGAACTGCCATATGGTAATGTTATATCAAATATATTTTCTGCTGATAAGGTTCCAGTAGCAAAAAATGGTAGCTTGGCAATTGATGGCCCATTATCCAAGTCTGAGATGTTTGGTAATACTACTCAAGCAAATGATTTGAACTCCACCGATATATATCCAGTTCATGAGATGGCTAATAATATGGGGACTTCTGAAGGAAAGAACACAGATCCAGGTAATGATCTTGTACCAAACAGAAATGACAACTTGATAAGATCATCCAGATTTGATGAGGCTAGCAACCCTGGTAAGAAGTCTTCAACCGAGGAGTTAGCAGAATTAAATAAAAATTCCACAATGGACTATGTCAAACATTTGGATAATGGTTCTGCTTCTGCACCAGAGGAGGCTAGAGGAAACAAGCAGAGCTTTTCTTGAAAGAATGATGCCGTGGATGATAATTCCTTACAAGGGAGTACTGGGAATGAAAATATCACTTTGATATCAGAAAATAGAGGAAGTTAAAATGCTGGTTTTGCACCTCTTTCCCCTGCATTACCACCAAAAGATTCATCGATTAACTTGAGCTCGCCAAAAAATGTGAATACATATCCAATAGCTCCTGTTATATCTGTTCATTTTAACACATCTTCGGTGGAGAAAGATGCAGCACCTACTTTTGACAAGAATGAAATGCTGGGGCATTTGCGAAACAATATCACCACGTTGGGTGATAATTCTTCTGTGACTGTTTTTCCTGAGCTGAAAGACAGCCACGAGATGCCAAATTCTGCAGTAATTTCAATAGCTGAGATGAATTTTTTATTGCATCAGAGTCGTGCTTCACATCGTTCAATGGTATGTATAAAATCCCACTTATCGATAGCAAATTGTAGAGTTCTTTATATAGTTGCTTCAGACTTCATTTCTTTTTGCTATTTGTTTGTACTTTGTAGACACCAAGATGGTCTTCTGCGGTTGACCAGGAGCTACTATCTGCAAGATCACAAATTGAGAATGCACCCTTTGTAAAGAATGATCCAATACTTTATATTCCTCTTTATCGGAATGTTTCCATGTTCAAAAGGTAAGCCTCTTAAAATATGATTGTTTTGAACAGTGTTAAAGATTTTTTTACCTGTGAATTGTTTTCTTCCAGAAGAAATTGGGGGTGGAAATTTTCAATTGCAAGCATTTTATGCCCATGTAGAGGACCGAAGCAACCATACAGTTTTTTGCATTATGGGTTGTGGGCAAGCATGCCACATGGTTGAAATTTGTCATTTTCTTTAAGATGTTTACATATTTATGAATTTTTTTCTTTTTTTCTTCACCATGTTTTCATTAATCAACGACTCTTTTGCCACCTAGACATGTTGTTGTCTTGGATTGGGTAAGTCGGGGAATAAGAAGGATATGCATAACATAAATCAGTATGAAGGGTCTTATAATGAAATTGGGTGGGTTTCACTTCATAATGAAAAATTTTACTTTGCTTTTCTTATTACATGCAAGGAAGAACATTCTCCTGTGGGTTCTTAACTATTTTTTGAAAATTCAACCAATTCAATATTTTGCAGAAGAACTGCTGTTTTCTATCAATCGTTGAAAATGTTATTTTTTCAAAGATGTGCACAACTTTGTTGAAGCAAACAGCACACAAAAACAATGAATTGTTGCAGGTCAGGTGAAATGGGCTGCATAAATTTCTTGTGTTATCAAATTTGCAGGAGCTATGAATTAATGGAAAACCTGCTCAAAGTATACATTTATAGGGAAGGTCGTAAACCCATAATGCATTGGCCAGTACTTAAGGGAATATACGCTTCTGAGGGATGGTTCATGAAGCTGCTGGAATCTAACAAGAAATTTGTTGCTAAAACCCCAAGAAAAGCGCATCTATTTTATTTACCTTTTAGTTCCCAAATGTTAGAGGAAACTTTATATGTTCCTGATTCACACAATCATAAAAATCTCATACAATATTTGAAGGACTACTTGGACTTGGTCTCAGCAAAATATCCTTTCTGGAACAGAACTGAAGGAGCGGATCATTTTCTTGTTGCTTGCCATGACTGGGTATGCATATCATGCTTCCAATGATTTATGTTCTTTGGATTACATTAGTCTGTGATGGAGATCTTCATGAATTTCAAATGATGCAATTTCAGTTTACATATTGGTTAGAATAATTGTTGTTTCTTGTAGCATTTGAAAGGACTAGAATGAGTATGTTTTCTATGCATCAGAATTCAATTTTTACTTTGACAACCATTTTTTTAAGTTCTCTTTTTCAGTTGACAGTTACTATTTTTTTTCCTTGGATTATTGGCTAATTATTTTTATTTTTGTCATTGAGTGATGAATAATGGCTTCCTCTTAAAGATGGATATATAACTTGAAATGCTTTGCACAACTAAATTAATTTTATTTGTTTCACCCATATTACTGCATTATATTTTTCTAACGAACTTCTTTTTCTCAGGCTCCTGCCGAAACAAGGGAATATATGGCCAAGTGCATAAGAGCACTCTGCAATTCTGATATTAAAGAAGGTTTCATTTTTGGTAAGGATGTATCTCTTCCTGAGACAAATGTACGCACACGTCAGAAACCACTTAAGGCTCTTGGAGGCTTGCGTCCATCCCAGAGGTCAATCCTTGCTTTCTTTGCGGGTCAACTGCATGGTTATCTGAGGCCTATCCTGTTACAACACTGGGGTGGAAATAAAGATCCTGACATGAAAATCTCGGGTCCAATGCCTAAGACCAAGGGCAAAAATAACTACATCCAGCACATGAAGAGCAGCAAGTACTGCATTTGTGCAAAAGGTTTTGAAGTCAATAGTCCAAGAGTAGTTGAGGCTATTTTCTACGAATGTGTTCCAGTGATTATATCTGACAACTTTGTGCCTCCATTTTTTGAAGTTTTGAACTGGGAATCCTTTGCCGTCTTTGTCTTGGAGAAGGACATCCCAAATTTAAAGAATATTCTCCTTTCAATCCCGGAGAAGAGGTACCGGGAGATGCAGATGAGGGTCAAAAAGGTACAACAACATTTTCTTTGGCATGCTAAGCCTGTGAAGTATGATATATTTCATATGATACTCCCCTCAGTTTGGTACAATAGAGTTTTCCAAATATAGAGTAGGTTACTTAGAATCTCTAAAGGGCAAATGATGAATTCTAGAGGAAGTTCGAAGATGCACTGGTGGCGGAGTGAGATTTGTGTTCTAGGTAAATGAGTGGATGTTTAGAAATTTTGATAAAACAAATAGTTGTAGTTTCTTTTTGTCCCCTGTACATAGTTTGAATTAATGAATTTATTGTCATCTCTCCTTTCATTTTCTCTTTCTATTAAGGGGCCTTTTTATATTCATTCATCTTGTCAATTTCATGAAACACTAATTGCAATTTTACTCTTATAAGCTTGTCGCTTTGATTGAAACCTTCAATGCATGAATCTGCAATCAGATTATACAAGCAACAAGCCTTTGAAAAATTGGGGCCTACAAGCTATGTTTCCATTGTAAAAGTCTGCCGGCCTGATATCAAGCATTGCATTATATGAACTTGGTATTCTAAATAGGTCTACTCGACATGGGTCGTGAAAAATATCCTTGGTAATAGTTTAAAAACAGCTGATGGTAAATTTTCCGTACGGAGTGCTTACTATGCAGATGGATGCGGAAGAAAGAGAAGTGCATAGGCAGTCAGGTGGTGGTGCTTCTTCAAGCTCGGATCCCAATGAAAAGGTATGGAAAGGAATTTGGGCATCCCAAGTTCCAAACAAAGAAACTTTTCGCATGGAGAGCATGTCATAATGTATTGCAATCACGAGGTATTGAGATGGACAAGAGATAACCCCAGTGCGATCAGTCTCATGAGGATGTCCTTCATGCGTTGTTTCAGTGTGGCCAAAAGTTGGTGTGGGTTATAAGTGGCCTTCCCGTTTGTGTTGAGATTGTTCCTGGTTCCTCCTATGGAGTAAAAATTCATGTTTAACACAGTGTCGTGAGAGATATATGATATAAAATGAAAATAAAATATATATTTTTTTTTAATACCATTTAAAAATAAAATGGATTTTTGTGTCATGTATCTCTCATGACACGTGCTAGGCAAAACTCTTCTCTATATCGAAGCTGGCTTGCGATGCAATTAGCAAATTTGGACCCTGAACTGTTGTCTTTTTCATTGTTTTGTGTAGGGCTATTTGGAACAACGGAAATGCAATCACAGTAGGGGGGTGAGGTAAAATGGAAGATGGAGATTGTGTCTGCTGCTTCAGGGTTATTGGGATGCGCAGATTCCACAACCCTAGGTATCAAAACGGTGTCTTAAATGGGACTCTCACTCTAATTATATATTGAAAATAAATGTTGATGGAGCTACATGCCAGGCGCTTCAGAAAGGGAAGGAGCGGTTGCAGTCCGTGTTGCAGCGCGCGGTGTGTTGGAATGGCAACTGTTCGGGTTGGGAGAGATTCCTCAGTTTCTTGAATCCTCCTTATCATTGGACATGTAATTTCTTTCTAATAAAATCATCGCCTTTTCTTAAAATCAAAAACATTTTCAGACTGCTTCATGATTTGAAAATATAAAGTATTGTCTTTTTAAAGTTCAGATGCAACAGCTAAAGAATATAGAAATTCGATCTGAGCTGCTATCTATTTTCATACTTTATTCAAATTGCAGCTGAAATGATATTATCAAAATAATATTCTTGGCATGTAATGTTTCACAAACCTGTAATTCACATTTTGTCAAGCTACAGATTTTCCAAAGTGCCCTCATATAAATGAGAAGAGAAAACAGTGTCCCCAAAATCATGTGATTGTTAAATCAAATGGGTTTTTATCATGCATGTGTCTTTTAACTCAAATATTAGTTTGCATCCAATATTTTTAATTGTTACACAATTTTCATCATGTATACGTGCAATAACATCCTATTGTCTACGATGAAATTAAATTTAAAGTAATTTTTTTGCAAATTTGATGTTCTACATTTATATACAACACATGTGAAAGTTCAAACATTATTAACAGTAAATCTAAAAAACCCTTTAATTTAATAATCTTTTATACTTTTCTTTTCAAATTTTGTTTGTTTTTCTCTAAGATTATGGATGGTTTCACGAACAATAAAATAATATTTATTTTAATGATATCGTGACGATGTGTTATTTGATTAAAGAAAAAAATGTAAGATGAACATTGTAATATTTAAAAATACATAATGCAAATTGATATATATATATATATATATATATATATATGAGAGAAAATGCAAGGTTGATATATAATAAAATCTGTTTTCAAAAAAATAAAATAAAACCCATAAATCAATTTTTCCATATTGGTCTCATAGTCGAATGGACCTATCGGATGTGCTCACTAAGCAAAACGCTAGTGGAAAACAGAATCAATTTATCTTTCCTTAACGTATAAACTAGTTGCATAATTGTACTAATAAATGAAAGAGAAAGCATGGAAATTTCCTTTGCCCTCGTTTTCTGAGAAGCCAAACGGGCAATAAATGCACGCGCGTATAATATGCTCATCAAATCGCGGAAGTCATGTGCAATGGGACCACCATACATATAACTGGACCAACTGGTGATTATATAATTGTAAGACTGAAATAACCTAGTTTTTTTTTTCCTCTTCATTCCTCTAACCCGGGAGTTCGATCCACAAAGCAGATTATATGGTATTCCTTTGTCAGGAAATGTGCAATGTTTTGAGCCTCTTTATCTCATGTAAGTTATTTTATTTTCTATTTGTTTTATAGACCCATCATGTTTCTATTAATACGGAATTAATTTACATGTTCGTTTCTTACTTTACCATGAATTTTTATTACATATTGGCGATCCTGAACTTGTTGAGTTTTGTTTTCTTTTGGGATATTGGTGAACTTAATTAAATTTTCAGATCTGTTTTCTTTAGACATTGACTTGTTGAATTCATTTTTCTAGGTTCTTTTGTAATCTATTATCTGTTTTTTGGGTTTTGTCTAGAGCATTTCATGTTCTAGAATAATATTTAGTTTTGTCAGCTGATGCCATTAGTGGATGTTGTTTCATGGATATAATTGTGTAACTCTTTTCCTTTTCTGGGTTTAGTCACAAATTAAGAAATAAGCATGATTCGACCTAAACTGCAATGCCGAAGAGCTTCAGTTTGGATGTGTTCATCAAGGGTTTATGCATCAATTGCTTGTAACTACAGGGCCCTTCATTCTTCTTTTTGCACCAAAATCTCTTAAAAGGAAGAAAAAGACTTTTCGGGTTAAACTTATTAATTGAGGGTTTCAGTTGATCTTCTGCCCTTTTTACTGAATGACATATGACAGCTTTGTTGAAGTTTTTTTTGGGTACAACACTTTGTTGGAGTTTGGTAAGTTATGGATGTTTATTGGCAATTTCTGGGGCCTTCAATGAATTGACATGAAAAAGTAGCAGTTTTTAATGAACTGGTTTATAGATAAACATATTTCATGCATAATTTATATGCATCTAAACTTTTTAAACTCATATTTAAATGTTACCAAGTGGGAGGTTCTTGACTAAATATAGATATTTGGGGATTCTGCAGGATTGATAGAGGTCAACTAAGTTTCAGTCGTCAAAGGAGGCAAGTGTCTCTGTGATTTAGACTTTAGACTCTAAGTTCTTACATTCTGACATGGATCAAGTTTTCCGATCTCTATGTCAGGCAGAAACTAGGAGACTTCTATTACTAATGGCGATAACAGCTGCTCTAGTTTTAGGGCTTCAATATTTTGAACTTCCATATGGCAAAGTTTTATCATCTTTATTTCCTGCTGAAAATACTGCCATCCTTCCAGTCGGAGAATCATCATTGAAATCTGAAATGGTCAGTAACATGACATTCTCAAATGGTCTAAACTCATCTTATGCAGTTAATGGGACAGGAAATGGTACTGAGACCTCAAAGATGAAAAAGGAAAATGCTCTGTGGAATGAATCAAAAGAAATAGACAAAGGCCCCAAGAATGATTTAAGTAGTGGAGGTTCAAATAATTCTTTTGGTTTAGTTTTTAATGAAAGTTCACTAGATAATCTTGCAAAGATAAATATAAGTTCCAGAGTGGAGAGTGACAAAAATCCAGTTAATGCCCCTGCACCAGAGATGGATATGGCACATGAACAAAATATTTCCTTCAAAGATGCAGCAGACACACTTAATAAGAACGAAAATCATGAGTTAATGCGAAGTAAATTTTCTGTGCCTCCGAATGATTCTTCCAAAACTAAAGCTCCAGCAGTGAAGAACGAGAAGAAGCAGAAAAAGTCCAAGAGGCCACCTTCTGTAGTCATCTCAATATCTGAGATGAACAATTTGTTGCTGCAAAGTCATGCTTCTCCCCGTTCAGTGGTATGTGAAGACTTGGCAACCAATTTAGATAGAGTCAGATGATGCCAATTCTATAATTTGTTTAATTTGATTCCCCCCTGATATTTTTACAGGCACCACTGTGGTCTTTGAGAGTCGATCAGGAAGTACTATTTGCAAAATCACAGATCAAGAATGCACCTGTTATAAAGAGTAATATAGGCCTCTATGCACCTCTTTATCGTAATGTTTCCATGTTTATAAGGTATGCTTATTACTACAGATATGAAAGATAAAGTTTGTTACAAAATTTATTCCTTTTTTTTTTCCATTTTGAATTTAGTATTTACAGTGGGAAATAATATATGATTGGAGCATACCGACTGTACTGTTAATGAATTAGAACAATTGTGACTTTGGGATGGCTGGCTAAAGGATTCTTAATGAGTTAGAACACATTTGGGTCTATATTAATTTAAAAGAAAATCAGTTGATACATATGGTTTAGTTATTGTTTCATTCTGTTTAAAATTCACTAACTTGGTCCACAAAACATGAATACCAGTCCATATATTGCGTGATAAATTGGGTAAGAAAACCAAAAGTAAGCATTTTTCATATTTATGAGTTGTTTGATTTGATTATTGTATGTTCCGGTTCATTTGAATCTTGAAAAGAAACGGAAAAAAATGTATAGTTTTCATTACTATCAAGCATAGCTAGTCCCATGACTAAAATTTGTATTTTGCTTGCTTTGTCGAAAATTCAGCTTAGCAGTCCACTCTGTGACTAATATTTGCTCCTATAAATACATTCTGTTTCAATAAGTTGAAAACATGTCTTAATTGCAGGAGCTATGAACTAATGGAGAACATGCTCAAAGTTTACATCTACCAGGAAGGAGAAAAACCCATATTCCATCAGCCCCAAGCTGTACTGGATGGAATATACGCATCTGAAGGATGGTTCATGAAGCTTTTGGAAGCCAACAAAAAACTTATGACTGCAGACCCTGGAAAAGCTCACCTGTTCTATTTTCCTTTTAGCTCACGACTGCTAGAATTAACACTCTATAAGCGTCATTCTCACAAACGTAGCAATCTAATACAGTATATGAAAACTTATGTGGACATGATTGCAGCAAAATATCCTTTTTGGAACAGAACTGGTGGAGCAGATCATTTTCTTGCTGCTTGCCATGACTGGGTATGTTTTATTAAATTATCATGATCATCCACTTTGTTTCATGCTTTAAGCGTGTTCAGTTCTTTTTTCGCATGCATGTAATAATCATTTAAGTTTCATCAGACAATATTTTGGATGTTCAAAATCACTTCAAATCCCATCTTACATATACATTCATTCTTCGGAAGTTTCTCCTTTCTAAAAGTTGGATCTACGATATTGTCATTTGTTTATAAATTTATTGGGAAAATTTTTCATGGCATAGACTGAACTCGTCTGATTTGTAGGATTTATTTCTGAATTTTACAGACTTTTTTTTTTACTGATATAGAGATAAAATTATCTGTAACTTAAATACTTTAATGATATTGGGGAAGAATATGAAGTAGTTCTATTATCCCAGTTTGGCATACCAAGTTCCCTGAATATTTCATTTATATATAGTGTTCTACATCAGTTAATTTAACTAGGAAATATCTAACGAATACTATTTTCTCAGGCCCCGGCTGAAACAAGGGGACGTATGCTCAATTGCATCAGAGCACTCTGCAATGCTGATATTGAAGTAGGCTTCACTATAGGGAAGGATGTCTCTCTTCCAGAAACATATGTGACTTCAGCTGAGAACCCTCTTAAAAACTTAGGGGGAAACCCTCCCTCCCAAAGGCCTATCCTTGCTTTCTTTGCAGGGGGTATGCACGGCTATGTCAGGCCAATTCTGTTGAACTACTGGGAAAACAAGGACCCAGAATTGAAAATCTTTGGTTCAATGCCTCATGACAAGAACAACAGGAACTACATTCAACACATGAAGAGCAGCAAGTACTGCATTTGTGCAAAAGGTTTTGAAGTCAACAGCCCAAGAGTTGTGGAGGCTATATTTTATGAATGTGTTCCTGTTATAATATCTGACAACTTTGTGCCTCCTTTCTTTGAGGTTTTGAACTGGGAATCCTTTGCAGTTTTTGTCTTGGAGAAGGATATACCAAATTTGAAGTACATACTCCTATCAATCTCAGAGGAGAAGTACATGGAAATGCGTAAGAGGGTTAAAAAGTTACAGCAGCATTTTCTTTGGCATGCTGAGCCTGTCAAGTATGATTTGTTTCATATGATTCTTCACTCAGTTTGGTACAATAGAGTTTTTCAAATGAGACCAGCTTAAGCTCTGTATAGTGGTTGAGAAAAAAAAAAAAACTACAGCATTTACAAATTCACTTTCTGAATTTAGTACCCACAGGTGGAAAAGTGAATGAAACAAGAACAAAGTGATCATTCACTGTTTACAGAAATGCATCTTCTGTTTTTTTTTTGGGGTAGATTTAATCAATTTATTTATCTGCTATATATCCCAAATAAAATTGTTGTCTTTGGACCTTCATATTTAGATAAGATACTTTGCCCATTAGCTATGCAATCAACAAGATTTATATATTCAAGTTGGCCAATTAAATTTTGTTTAACTATACTTCTGATCAATGGAAAAACCCTATCAATATACTCAATCCACCTTAAACAACCCAGTACAATAAACAATTAAACTGATAATTTCAATGGTTTGTTTAGCTAACCTACCTCAATAATTCCGACCAGAAATAATCTTATTTTCTCTTTTCCAAAGAGAGTTATTTTGACACTTTTTTTAAAGGGAAGTTTGACAAAATTTTGATGGTTGGTTTGATAAAATTCATGAGAATTATAATTTTATTAAAAAATCACAATTCTCATAAAATATAAAAATTCTAACACCTACGAAATAGGTGAAAAATATCAATTCTCACTTTTTTTATCACAACAAAATTACACATGACGAATTAAATTATGTTTTAATATAAAAAAATCATCTCTTCAAAATAATTTTAAAAAACTTATATTTATTTTTTAAATTAAAAAATATTTGTTGCAGCTTAAGAGTATTTTAATCATTTTAAAAAAATAATTTTTATTTTAATTGTCACATAATAATTTAAAATTAACACAAAATAATAATGTTTACGTTATGATAAAATATGACTTATTTTATTGAAATGAAACTCTTTTAAAAAAAGGTTTTAAAATTTGTATTAAATAACTTAAGTTTTAAATACATTCGAATAATTAAAAAAATTAATTCTAAAATATCTTACTCTAAAAAGTTTAAAATCTTGAATTTGAGAGATGCCTATAATTTATAGTTTGTCTTTCTTGGAATCGGTTACACTTGAATTTCTGGTGCCGCCGGTTGTGTTTGGACTACAGCTAAATCAGGCACGTGATTTCCCACCACGTGTTCCAAACATCAGTTACGTGAAATTCAGTGAAACGAAAAGAAAAGGGTAAAAAAAGAAATAACAAAGCCAAGAAGCGGGCGCCCTCATGGTAAGATAGCTAAACCGTCTTTCTCTTGACCGTTTGATCACATCTTGTAAGCACTTCCCTCACAAACAACACTTTCAAAGGCTGTAGTTTGTAATGATATTCGTCAATATGACCTTTTAATCCTTAAGGTCCCTCCGAATCCAAGCAATAATACAAGGGTGAAAACGTATTTGCAACCACGTACTGCTGCAAGCACCAACGAGTAATGACCAAACGGCTGCCCCAAGGTTTCTCTGAATCGAACACCCAAAAGAGGCCGTTAAACGGCAATAACCATCAAAGTTTACACCTTTTCCCTGTCCACCTAATATTTTTCACTTTTTCTTCCCTATTTTATTTTTAGATTTATTAGTTTCACACAGAAATCAAAAGCTAAAAAATACTGTATATTCGTCTTCAATCAGAGCATAAAAGAATCGACTACTGAGATCAATAGCAAGAATTGAATTTGATTGACACGGAGAAAAGACATGGCAACAGAAACCAAGCCCAGTGTGGCTAAGGTCAAGCCCAGTAGTCAAGTTGTTTCTTCAAAGGGAAAGGTCAATTCTTCTGTGAAAGACAAGAAGAAGATTGAGAGCTCTAGCAAACAGAAGCCTGCTGATTCAAAGGCAAAATCTGTATCAATCGCAACAATAAAAACTGAGGTACCCATCTCAAAGTCATATCTATTTGTGATTCAGATTTGTTGGTTTCTTATTTTTTGATAAAAAAAAAAGGATGGCTCTTCTTGTTTGGTTAGCCAATTTGGTGATTTGGATTGTTGTGTTTTTGTTTTGCTCTTATTTAGTTTTAATATACTGGGTTGATTATGGTGCATTAGTTTCTAATTATGGTTTGGTTAGCTTCAGTGAAATTGATAATTAATGGATTTATTCTTTCCTATAGTGTTGTTGTGAATTGGCCAATTGGGTGATATAGATATAATAATCACTGAAGTAATCTGAATATTCTACCATGAATTAATGATCTGGGGGCGATGTTTCCTTAACGAATTCGACTAATCTCCAGTGAATTGTGGGATTTGGTGCATTAAACCTGTGGTTTATAATGAATTTTGGTTCTGGGCATTCAAATTTGTCGTATCTTCTACAAAATTGTGTCATTATCTTATTTAGTGTAATGAGTGATATCTTTTGTGCAAATGTGAAGGTAAAGTCACAAACAACATCAAGTTCATCGAAAACCACCACAACCGCTACTAAAGTGAAAGTGAAGAGAGAGAAGAAAGTTTATACTTTGGCTGGCCAGAAATGTGATCCTCCTGAAGAGGTACAGGGCATGTATATAATAGCTTTTTCTCCTTTCTTTTTAAGAAACTTGGCATGGTAATGTAGCGTTACTCATTCTCTCAATTTTGGTTACTAATGTGTTGACAGAGAGAACCCCTGAGGATATTCTATGAGTCCTTATCGAAACAGATACCAGAGAGTGAAATGGCAGAGTTTTGGTAAGTTTACTTCTATTTTTATGATAATTTCTACTTTGTTTAACTGTTCAGAGAATAGAAGAAACTTAATGAAATTGTTACTCCAAATTTGAACATTGCTGTATGTCTTTTTGTTGTCCATTGATTAGACTGTTAAAAGAAGTCAAATATATTTCTTTTAGGTCTCTGTTTTTAGGTTTATGAACTTCCCTGAATAAGAATGAAAATAGTGGTAATTAAATAAAAGTGAGATTCTTTGATTCATGGGATCTGTTGGTGTTGCCCAATCGAAGCCTAGGAGCATTTGTGGATGCACAGAAGCTTTGTTATGATCTGATGGAAAAAAATTGTTGTTATGCCTTTTTTGGTAAATTGAATGCTTTCTTATCTCTTGGTTGCAGCCTTAAGCCAATTTCATCTTGGTAATGGAACAAATATTTCGCTATTTTTTATAATTGGAAGTATCACTATAAAGGTACCAAGGGATGCCATCCCATTTACAAAGCTCGATAATTAATTTCTATAAAATCTTCCTCATATACTAAAAAATGACCCTTAAACCAAAATTTTAGATTATGAAGCCACCTATCTTTAACCAAAGCTTGTGGCTTTACTCCCATCAAAGGCCCTACTATTACTTTCAGTCCACAATAACCAAAAAATAGAGAGCAGGATCAAGGCTATAGCTGTTTTAAATCCCTATGGCCATGGATGCCTCTCCAAGCTTTTAATTCTTTTACAATAGAGTCGGCCTCAACCCAAGAAATACCTAATAACATAAAAGCCATTTCCTAGAAATGTCTAATCCACGAAGGACTCAAAAAGAGGTGATTGACGGACTTGGCACCTTTTTTACGAAGATAGTGCTGGTTGACTAAGATTTTGCCACCCTTTTGAAAGTTGTAAATAGTCAAGGTCATTTCCCACGCTGCTTCCCAAGCCAAAAAAGAAACCTTTAAATGTGCACATGTTTTCCAAATAGCTTTCCAAGGGAAATTATTCCTCCCTTCCATTGCAGAGTACTTGACAGATGGCCTTGTAAAAGGATTTAACGTTGAAGTTCCCCTTCTTCTTAAGCTTCCAAATTACCCCATCTTCTCTATTCAAGTCCATTCTAGGATCATAAATAAGCTAACATCAACATCGAACTTGATATGACATAGTGGAAGAAAATGTAATACAGTATGAATTAACTTAAGAAGTGAGTAAATTCCCTCCTCTCTGTCTATCTCTGTCTCCCCTCTTGTTTGCTTTGTACAGATGGAACTGTTCTTCACTCAATGAAAGGACCAATTCCTTAATTCTTTTTCGAGTATGCTTTCCTTTTCTCTGTTTAATTCTTGTTCTGGATGCCACATATCTGTAGAGGAGGAAAAAGCCCTTTTAGATTGAAATTTTTAGAAGGGATAAAGTCCTATAGTGAGGATTTAACAAAATGAAACAGAGAAGTCTTTCGTGGCCTCAGAGAAATTATTAGAAGGCTTTAGAGAAATGACTAAAAGGACCCAGAGAAAATGGAAGCATAGCAGAGAACAAAGATAGAATGGAATAGAATAAGAAGAAATCTTCTAGATTATCATGGCCTGAACAAATTGTTTCTATTCCTTGCTTATGCCCATAGATGGTTTCACAATATTGGTAGAGCATAACCTGTAGGCTAAGGGGGTTTCGAGGTGCAGATGAAGAAAATTAGAGAGGCTGCTTTTGTTGGTTTCCATTCTAACTTATAAATTAAAGCTTCCAGCTATGGGCCTTATTTAGATGGGAATTAATGACCTAGAGTGAAGTAGAGGTGGTACCAGTGTTTGCAAGCCTGAAAGAAGAAAAATCTTGAGCGGGTTCTTCTTTACAAACATAGGAGGTTGGTAAAGAAGATTTGTCAATGCAAGTGTGACTCCGTTATCTCATAGCTACATATTCTGCTGCTATCATTGTACTTACTGTTAAAGCTAGATGGGTATTATTTTAAGATCCATTAGAACACATATCCCATGGCACCTTGCCAATTCCGTATGTATATTTCCTTTTATTATGCTTCTTTTCCATGGACAAAAAGATAATTGAATTTATATTTTATTATTTTTTCATTGTTAGAACCCCCACACATGCCTTGAACCCCTGTTTACTTAGTGGGCAGGTAAATGTTCTTACCAACACTCCAAAGCGTCAATACAGTACATTTATTATTGTTACTTACTTTTTGTTAAATTCTGGTTGAGTAATAGTAAACTGGTAGTGTTAGTAAGTGAAAAAGTGTCCAAGCTTATGGGAAGACTTGAACTCTGGTCTTAGGTCTGACATTCAGAAGTTTTCACCTATTGATGATTGATCTGATAATGCTATATGTATCCTGTATAGGACTCAATTTAGACCTACCATTTTGCCTTCTTAGTCCATAATGCCTTGAGGAATAAATAAAAGACATTCTCAGAGGAACTATATACGTGATTTCCAAACTTTCAGTCTTGAAGTTTTTGTAGGTGCTTTAATCTTGGAACTTTTGCCTGCCTGAGGTAGGGATGAGGCTTGGGTTATTTTGGGTCGAAATGTCGCTTCTTGATGATGGGCCACAGTGTTTCGGTCACAGCCACATAAGATCACTTGGAACTCTCAGGATGGGAGGTTGGAGTGAGGGTGGGTGTATTAAGGAAGATACTCTCTTTCAGAGGTTGGCTCTTTCGTTTCAGCCATTTTGGCAGTATAACTAAATTAGTATCATAGTGTTGGCACCCTGGTAGCAGTGTTAACCGTGCTGCCTCGTCCAGGAAAATCAATTGTTTGGCAGTTTGCTGATGTCTACTTGAGCGCTATGAAGGAGCAATGAGGACTGTCTTACCAGCTGTCCAAGCAGTAGAAATTTTCTAACTGTTGGAGACAATTAGCACCATTATCTCTGAAGTGCTTTGTAACATCAGCTACGGGGCATTTTTTTTATTGTTAAAACCTACAAACATGCCTCAAACCCGTCCCTATGGTGGGCAGGGAAGTGACCTTACAAACCCTCCAAAGCTGGCAGGGCCAGCCATAGGGAATTTTTATTAGAGTGACCAGGTGCTTTCTGTTTCAGGTGTCTTGTTTACAGATTGTTCTCACTTGTATGGTTTTTGGCTGCAGGAGACCCATATCTGATCTTCCTCTAATATTTCTGATTATCTTAGTTCCAGGTATATAAATTCTCTTGGAGCTATGGTTAGTACTGTTGCTGCTCTGCTCCAAAAATGTCCCACAATTCCCCCCCTCCCCTCATCTAAACATTCTGTTTTTCGGTTCAGTTGATTGAGTTTATCATAGATGGCTGCTGAAGTTATGGTACATCACCCATTTTCTAGTAAGACAACGCTTTATTGACAGAAACCTTGTCAACTCAAATTTCAAACAAATAAATTGAATATCATAAATGATTGCTTGGAAGATGCTTTTATATTTCATTACTGTCTGTACGTAACATTTTGTCTCCCAAAGTTGGAATTAAGGCTTGATAAGTTTAGTTAATAATTTTTTTTTTTCTTGTAGTGTGGAAGTTGGTGTCAACTCATTAACCATTACCTTCATTTCTTAAACATATTAGGAGTGTGTGTGAATAGGAATTCTTTGATGGATTGTATCTTTAAAAATATTAGTGGTAAGGAATATAGTTATGTTAATTTTAAGATGCAATATATCCACTTGTTTATAAACAAACTCAGGCAATTTTCAGAATTCTTGCTTGGGCTCTTCTGCTGTAATATCAGTATCTATTATACACTATTTTCTTATTCTTTGCCCCTTCAATATCTTTTTGGCTCTTTTAGGTTTTAGATTCTGGCTTCATGTAGGCAATTCACAGTGTGCAGCTGGGTTATTTTACTAGATATGCTGTTGGTAACAGAAGAAATTGATGTCATTCTTTTGGTTAGAACCTTCCATGTTTTCACATAGATAATTCCACACTCTGTGCAAGAGAACTGGGAGATGGGCTTTGTCCATATCTTAGCACTAAGTCCAGAACTTGCAACCTGAGTTATAGGCGAATTGGGCAAGAAATTATACGTATTTAACTTATGTTAAAATCTTAACCCAATCTAGAGTTCAGGCTGGTTTGATGTATGCTTGGTATATGTAAGCTACACTATCATGCATATGACACTGTTAACTGTTGACAATATTAGGATAGGAAGCATGGCTTAAACTGACTAACTTAGCCTCATTCTTCAGTAATATAATTTATCATAGATTATTTTCTTTTCCTTTCAGAATATTGCTAGTTGTTGCGGGCTAAAATGCTAATTAAAGAATGATTATGGACATCACAGAAGTTGTATTCATTTTCCACCACCCCAGACCACTTAACCTACTGGCATGAATTGAAACTGTACTTACCCCAGCCTAGTATTGGGTTGGACTGCAGACACAATTTTGATGGTAGATTTTACATTTTCATACTAAACTGGTATCCTTGATAAGCAATATTTACTTTTGGTTTTCTAACTGGTATATGATATCAAGGAAAGGTTATCATATTCAATTTGCAGGATGATGGAACATGGGTTGTTGTCCTCTGAAAGAGCTAAAAAGGCATACGAAAGGAAGCAGAGAAAGCAAAAGCAACTTCGAATGGGAACTCCTATTAAATCTCCACCACCACGCAGTAAACCTGAGAGTTCACAGAAGCAGCAACAGGCGTCAAAATTTGGAGATATAAAAACTAAGAGAACAATCATCAAGGATAGTGACGATGATGATGACTTCATTCTAAGTCCCAAGAGAAGAAGAGGGTAACGAACAGAAGCCCCATCGCTTTGTTTTAATGGTGTATTTTTAGGAATTTGCTTCATTTAGATATTACATTCAATTACAAAAGGACAGGCATTGTAAAACAACCAAACAAATGATAGATCATAGACCATTCTTTATGTTGTCTACCATGTTGAAACAATAAGCAAAGACAAATTTCTGAATTCATGTTCTTCAATCTTCTTTGATGATAAGAAAATCTTGATTTTTGAGCGACATATATGCTTAAAAGTAAAAACTTTCGCAGGTAATTTGGTCTAACTAGTTATGACCTTATCTCGTTATTTTATGACAGATTATTGTTCCTTCTATTGAGTTTTTGGATGATAACCTGGTCCTCATCCGCTTCAGCCGATTGATTGTGATTGGTTGTCCACCCCGACCTAAGACTGATCTATACAAGTACTATTTCCCCTCTAACTTTTGATGCATATATTGCTCCATCTATGATGCATAAATATTCATGCTCTCCTGCTTGTTCATCTTTCAAACACCATTATCTTTTCTCTGTCCCTTCGCTGCAAGCCCCTTAAGAGGTGCAATTTCAATTCCAAACACAAAAAGAGTCATTGACATTACACAATTTTGGTTCTTGAAGGGGAAAAATTGAATTTTTTTTTGTTTTGAGTTTGGTTTATGAGTGTTTTTAATCGTAATCTGAATGATTCGAAGTAAAAATAATTTAAATTTAAAATAAATTTCTATATAAATGATACAAAATTTGAAATGATTTAAATTTTAATAGTCCTGATCTAATTGCACCTCTATTTGGAATCTTTAATCATGGTTATTCATTAAAGAGGTGGAATTTGTATATATAAGGGTTTCCCTTTCCATTGGTAGACAACAAGAAAATTGAGTAATACAAATGCTGAGATCATTTTCAACAAATCTGAGTTTTTTCTGTAATGTGAGTGAGACAAAGTAGCTTTTCAAGTTGTGGGCAAAAGTTACAGCTCGTGACACTTGGCATGACTTTTACTTGCCTTAGTTCAACATGGATGTACACATGATCACGCAACAAAAGGTTAAGCAATTAATATTAGTACTAGTAAAGAGCACACATGCTAGTTGGTGCTGTTACCTCTAACAAAATTAAATTAATTATTAAGACATAATGTAATAAAAAAAAGTGAACTGAATTGGAAAAAATTCCTCTCGATAATCGTTTGTAAAATACTGATTTGGAGATGGGGACTGTAGATTTTTTTGGTAGTTGTCTTGCAAATTATATACTTGAAAACATAGACTAGACAATACTAGATTTATATAGTGAAGAACATAAGATATTTAACCATGTTTAATATCTTCGTATCAGCAAATCTGTACGACAAAATTTGGATTCATAAAGTGTGCACAGGATTATAACAGAATTCATGGAAGGATCTGGGAGTTAGATTTTATATATATATATATAAGGTATTTACAAAAAGATATTTTAATAAAATTAGAGTATATCAAAAAATTTTAATAAAATTAAAGTTTCTTATTTATAATAAATCAAAAAAATTTAATATCATTTACATTAAAAATATATAAATTTACAAAAATGAATTGAAGGATTTTTACACTACTGTTAATATTAATTGAAAACCACCTTTTATGTTAATATTAATTTTTCCGACGCTCTATTGCTAATTCTCTATGGCTCACTAAGATGAAATATCCCCTAAATTTGAATGTTTAATCCTCCATAACAGAGGGCAGAGGGCAGAGAGCACAGGTTAGCTAGGCTAGTGGTGTTAGCTAGGGGTTAGGTTCAATGTCTCTATGGCTCTTACTATCTCACTCTCTCATCAAAATATTGTCAGAGCATTATGAGGGACTATGATATTATTATGAAACACGGGGCAGGTATCCTAACGGCACACGTAAATACTACTAGTCTTCTTAGATAGACTGTGAGGCTATATGTATGGTTAGTTTGGTAGAAATGCGAGAGGAAACAAAATAATAGTCAATGAGAGAAAAGACAAAGTCAAAGAGAAAAAAAGACAGTAAAGAAAATTTTAAAAGGAAACAGGAGAAGAAAATTATATGTATCAATCTTTAATCTTTTTAAATGAAAAAAAAATGACAATCATTTGAGAATTTTTTTTCTTTTATGAAAGAAAATATCAATGCTTTTATTTACTTTTGCATTAATACAATAAATTTATTCCCCAAATAAAACAGATCATGATTGGCACCCTCTTGGATCAATATAAGAAAAGGCATGATCTGGAAGGTATTGTTTAGTCTAGAGTTTTAGCATCCTAGAAATAGAGTTTGTCTAAACACTAAAAAAAATGATTTTAGAAAAAATCATAAACTAAGTAATAGATTGTTATAAGAAACTGAGTTTTCAAAAAAATTTAGTTTGACAATTACTTTAACCAAAAATTTATCATTCTATAAACTAACTTTATTTTCATATTTGTTTTATTTTTATCAAAGTCTGTTTTAAAATCATTTTTAACTCTTGATAACTAAAATTTGTAACTATACCAAATGGGCTAGTTAACTTTTGTTTACGAGGTTTAAAATTTTGAGTTTTTTTATTATTGAATACAGTGAAGTACAAGTATAATCATTCGATCACAACTTTATAAACTCATTGATAGCAATGCATCGTATCAATCCACGTATAGTGAGAGAAAAATAAAAAACATAAAAAATGGAGAAAAAATTCATATTTAAAATTTAGTGGGAATTTAATCTACAACATTATAGTCACAAGGTCTCAACTCTGACCATGACCTCATCAATAAAGAATTGTACGGACGATCGAAAAATAACTGTTTTGCAATAAAAAAATTATTACCACAAGCTTGCTTCTAGTTATTAAATCATGTCAAAGAACAAAAAATCATGTCCAAGTTTTGGCTTGATTCTTATACATGAATATTATATGCCCCACGTGTCTCTGCAATGAATTGTACCTTTTTATCATAGATGTGTGGTTGCGGGTTCAATCCAAAATTATTTTGTTTTCACCCAACAAATATGGGTTAATCAGAATATAATGGTGATGATCCAAGGTAATAAAAAGCAAGGTACATTTGAATATATTCCAGTGACTATGGAGGAGCGTTCAAGCACCCTTCTCAATTTATACCTTACAACCGTACAGCAATTTGTCATACCCATAAGATAAAATTATTGATGATTTATAATACTACAACTTTTTACGTACAATAATGATGATGTTTTTCATAAAAAAAATCCGTGGAGATACAGAGACATTCTACTGTCGTGTGGGGGAGAGCCCCTTAATTTGATTTACTATTTTTTTTTTTTGAAATGAAAATATAAACTGGCCGGAACATCCAAAGAAAGTTGAAGAACAAGGAACTGGGGAGGAGTCTCTTCCCAGCTCCGAACAGAGTTAACAAATAAAGCATGCTGTGCTACCAAATGGGCAGCACCATTTGCTTTTCTAGGAGTATACATTAAAGAACACACTAGAAAACCAGAAGATAAAATTTGTAAATCATGTAAAATCACCGCCCATGCTGATAGTAGTATAATGATGAATTCAACAACTTCAAGTGAGTGTTACGTGTTGTGAGATCAGTTCGACTCCTACCAGACTACATCGATAGACTATAGATGATGAATTCAACAATCAGTACACTTCAAGTTCAACACGGTACCAAAGAAAATTTAAGAAGAAAGATCCCTTGTAAGTTACTGCATACCTACCTTATAGGGGTTCAACTTAAGCAGTTATTGTCTCAAATTAAACGTTGAAGAAACCAAATAAGAGTTTTATTGATAGTAGTATAATGATTACATATGGATTGTTGGTAAGATTTATATAATAGATTAAGTAGTATTACAAGAAAACTAGACCAAATAAGTATCTTAACCTAATCATATCATAATGTATTTAAAGTATTTTATAATATTTTCTCACATCCCCACTTAAACAAATAGTAATATTAATAAAATTATCATGTGTTTAATTACAAAATTTAACTCAAGCAAGATATAACTCAAATTATCAATGTGCATATCTTCAATGGATCATAGCTTGAACATCATTCGGATTGTCAAAATGTGATCCATGCAAATCCACCAAAAATCAGGAAAAGAGATAAAGAAAATGAGATTAGATAGAGAAAGAAGAAGAAAAATTGAGAGAAAAAAAGAAAAGAAAAGAGAAGGCATGGTTAGCCAAGATAAAGGAATTTATAGCAAGACTATTGGATTAGAGAAATAGGTGAGAAAAAAGATTAAAAGTAGAACAAAGAAAGGAAGGAGAGAAAATATTCTTTCGGTTGGAGCAGCAATTTCGGTGGTTAGTGGTGGCAAGGATGGGTGGTAGCAACAAACAAAATTTAGACAAAAATTTCACATAGCAATTGGCAGAGCAGTGAACTGTGACTATTATAAAAATTAGCTTTGAATTGATGGGGATTTGGATCAATGTAAAGAATAATTAGAATGGTGGATTTGGATCGTTTTGATTGGATTAAAGTTGTGACTTATGAAAGATATGGATAATAATCTAGACCAATAAAAAAGAAAATAAGTTATGGTGTGCAACATTAAGCCACCCTCCGAAATTGTTGCGGAAGCACTATCATGAAGAAATCTAATTAGGGTTTTATTGATAATAGTAGAATGATTATCTAGAGACTCATGAAGAAACCTAAGTAGGATTTATATGATAGACTAAGTAGCATTATAAGAAAACTAAATCACCTAAGAATCCTAACCTAATTATACCACAATACATTTAGAATATTCTCTCACAAAATGTATTTGGGTGAGTTAAAGTTTTGATCTCGATTTCTCATACCAATGACTCTTATGAATAAGAATGTCTTTTGAGTGAATGAGTAGGTTAAGATTATGTTAGATTACCCCTTTAAATGAAAGAGGGAACAAAATAATTACATTTGTTACTATTTCTATCATATTGGATTGTAAAGTTTAATTTTAGATTTGATAATAAATTATCATATTTGGTTGTTACCATCAAATGTGACGATTTTTTACGACACTTTAATTTAAGGTAAGCCATCTAAGAATACTCGATATATTAGTGGTAATGCTACTAGAATTTTTTTAAAATTTCATATCAATCACAAGGAAAATTATAATCAGTTTTTTGCATGATTGCTTTGTCTTTCAATTCTTTCAAAATATTGGTCACGTTTTTAATCAACTCACATGAGACTAAAACCTTAATAATTTTTTTAGTTAATTGGCAGCTTCTTTCCTTAATTTCAAGCTTTAATTATCTTTGAAAACCCTTTTTGGTACGTACACTCATAACTAATATCCAGTTATGTATATTATTTTTGTCGTTTGGCTTGAGTGCTTGACTTTATCTTCACTTTGCCCCTCCCCATGCAATATTTATAATGCGAGTTAAATGGATTAGGCTTTCATGTATTTGTCATTCATTGTCTCATTGAACAGAAAACCAAGCCATTTTTAGGCAGCTTAATTTCCTAACTTTAACTTATTATCCAATATTAAATTAGATAGTGCTAGCTACTTGCATATTCCCTTAATTTCTTAAATCTATATCGATTTATCTTTTCTTGCAAGTATATCAAACTTTAAGAGATTTTGAAAACAAAAATTACAAATTAAAAATATAAAAAAAATTTAAAATTCATTTTTCAATAATAAAACGACATATAATAACCTTAAAAGTAAAACAGTCATTTTATCATGAAAAAATAAAACGATAAAACTTATCCTAAATAATTCCAGAGTAAAACTTATTAAATCCTTAGCTAAATCCATCGCAACCCTTTATTTCATCTCCAATCAATAATGTAGTTCAATCATTATTAATAACAAACACTTCAAAACCCCACTTAATGTCTTCCAACCTTTTTAACATTTGCCTCGGCTTAATTCTTATTATTTTTAAAAAGAAGGTAATTCATGTTGGTATTTAAAAAAATCATTACAATTAGCGTTTGGAGTATTATGAATATATAGCATTTACTCTTTAGATTGGGAACAAAAAAATAGGGGCCGCAAGTTCGCAAACAAGTTTAAATGGGCCAATTGCAACACCTAGCTCAAAAATCAATCATCATATACCATAATAATAATTACAAAAGAGATTTAATCCGGCCACAGTGGTAACTTGTTTTCAGTAAAGGTTGAGGGTCAATTAGTTTAATATAAATAATGTAGTGCAAGATGATGACACTGTAACCCTCATAAGTCATATCCATATATTATAAAATAATGTAGTAATAGTAGTTATTGCATATCTCCCTCTACCAACCAACAAAGGCCAAAATGGTGATATATATATAAATAATGTTTATGGTTGGTAATGGTGCTGAATCAAGAACAAGATAAGGGATCAAGGAACAGTGTAAACACAGGGGAAACTGGATGACGAGCAAAACTTAAAAGGCAATACTCCTAAAAATTTATTTTTATTTCTTGGGGAGAGGGAGGGGAGGGGACGGGGCTTGCGTGGTACAAGAGAAAGGGACCCCATTGTACGCCAGAGTCTAGCAAGGTGACTCATTTCTCTTGTGGGTCCTCTCTTTTCTCTCTCACTCGATGCTTTATAAATGTTGTTCGGGTCAGGTTTCACCAAACAAAAGAGAAATTACTCCGTAACCTTATTTCCTCTCTCTCCTGGTTTTGACAGAACCAGTCAAGAATTCCTCCACTCGACTTCCCCCAAAGGATTATTTTCCTTTCCTTTCCTTCCTCTGCTAACTAACTATAATACCTATGTCTTTCTCTCTCATCTTCAAAGCTAGCTCGCTCTAAATCTCTTCATTCAATATATAAATATATCACCTCAATAATCTCTCTGGCTTCTTTCTTCATTTTGCTTTCAAACAAAAAAAAAATTCCCTTCAATTCCCTTCATTCTTCACTTCAATTCTGTTTTGCTTCCAATTTAACTGAAAAAAGAATAAAACAACAAAAAATCCCTGGACCCAATAAAACCAGTACCCTCTCCCTCCTTAAACAAGGGAAACTACTTAATTTGGCAAGTGTGTATATATATATATATATATAAAGCAAATTGTGAGTGAGATAGCATCCACTGATCAGTCCATTTACCTAAAAACAATTAAAATGACTGAATCTCATAATTCAGAAACCGAGAGCAACTCAATAAACTACTTCTCATCCTCATCACCACCCTCACCTTCTTCGCCCTGGTCAACTCACTACAACTCGGCCTCCAACTCAGCTATCATCACCAAAACCGAAAACTCCGATGCCGATAATAACAAGGAGATGAAGCGAATAAGGGACACCAGCAAGCACCCAGTGTACCGTGGGGTACGCATGAGGACCTGGGGCAAGTGGGTCTCCGAGATCCGCGAGCCACGCAAGAAGTCCCGCATTTGGCTCGGCACCTTCCCCACCCCGGAGATGGCGGCGCGTGCGCACGATGTGGCAACGTTGAGCATCAAAGGCAACTCGGCCATCCTCAACTTCCCCGAACTCGCCGGGTTGATGCCCAGACCCGTCTCGCTCGCCCGGCGCGACGTTCAGGCTGCCGCGGCCAAGGCGGCGCATATGGGCAACTTTGACTCCCCTACGACGTCGTCGACGGCATTTTCGTCGTCTCCTTCGTCTTCGCTGTCGTCTCTGGTCTCAGCGATGGATTTGTCAACGAGCTCGGACGAGTTGAGCGAGATCGTCGAGTTGCCGAAACTGGGAGCGACTTACGACGAGTCACCCGAGTTGATGAACGAGTTCGTGTTCTATGATTTAGAGGACGGGTTGTTGTATCCTCCACCGTGGTTGCAGAGCGTGGAGGATTATGGTGGGTATGATCAGTTAGCGGTGACAGATACTAGCACTGATTGCTTTGAGGGTTTGTTATGGAATTATTAGTTTACTGCCATTTGTTGTTTTGTGAGATGTGTGCAATGTTTTTTTTTTTTTTCGGTTTTTCTTTTGTTTTCAGATTTTTTTAGCCTTTGTGTTTTTCCTGGAAGAGGCTAAAACTGGGTTTTTCTCTTTTGATCTTTTACTTCTGTCTTTCTTTGTGCCTATGTAACCTCTTCGTCAATGTATATTACATGTAGAGTGTTAATTACTCTCCACATTTTATATTCTTTGTCCATTTCTTTTTCATTTTATGATGTCTCATAATTTTGTCTATTTTAAAAGGCAAACTATATTTTTCTTGATTTTTTTTAAATTGTTTTTATTTTTTAATGTTTATCTCAATGCAATTTGTAAAGCGAATTGTAATTTTGAAAAACAATGCACTTTTGTGTTATTGGCAATGAATTCATTTGAATAGAAGTGTATATGTAGGGGAATCTTCAAACTTGTCATCTGTTTCAAACACCTAACCAATAGGCCAATAATTGAGTGACATGTGTGATCTAAATTGATAAATTATTATTTCAATTTTAAAAAACTATTGTTTTGCGTTATAACAAGTGAGAAGAGATTTATTGATTGGTTTCTGATAGGTGGGATGGATTCGAATCGAATCAAACTCGAATATTAAGGTATTAAAGCCCTGTTCGAACTTAAATGAATATATTTGAGTTAAAAAATTGGTTTTGAATTTAAGTTTGATAAATTTTAAGAATGTTCGAGCTCAAGCATGAACTTTGAATTTTTCATTCGAGTCTAGCTTTAATCGAACTCGAATAGTTTGATAAAAATTCGGTTCGATTTCAACCTTAATTGTTGGATTGAGTGATAAGAGGTTAAATTTAAAAATGTTTAGTTCATATTTATGAAAGATATGAAAGGTACATGATATAAAGATTTATTTTATTATTAAATAAAATAAATTATTGTATTATGTATTTTCATGTTAAACAGTAGCTATTAGTAAATTTGGATGTTTTCTTTTTTCCTCTGATTGATATTCCTTTAAAAAAATTGAAAGTAAAAAAATAAACAGAAGTAAAGGAGGAAAATAGTACTAATATGATGACTATTGTTCCGTATTGAAGTAATGTTTTTATACAGAATTATGTATAATTATCATTTAGTAATTCAGAATTCTATACATGTAGTCATAATTCTGCTATTTTTATCATTGAATGTTTTTTTAGGCTACACGTATACACCACTGGAAATTCTGTCTAGGTTCTGTGTGCCAAAAAAAAATACAAAATCTATGAGAATTTTTATGACAAAAGGTGCGTTTGTAACGCACGTTATTATTGGGAATAATTAACACTACAGAAACTATTTTTAAAAAAGAAAATTAAATTTGAAAAAGATAAAAAAAAGAATTTATGCTGAAAAGTCTCTAGCTAGTAGCTTTATCCACTGGAAGCTTGCAATGAACAATGAGTTGCTTTTGATATGTGGCTGAAATCAATTTAGTGAGTTGCGATGGTGACAAATTTCCTTAAATGCTTACAGCACAACTTTTTTTCTGTTTTAAGAATAATTTGTTTACTAGAATAGGTATGAAGACTTATTTCATCCTTAAATATTACGGAAAGGAAAAATAAAATAGTTTATTTTTATTTTAAAATGAAATTAATTTTTATATCATATATATATTTTTTTATAGATTTGAATTAAATAAATTTATTTTTTATTTTAAATTTATCGAAAACTTTATTTATAATTTTATTAATAATATTATTTTTAATACTAATAATTTTTTTTATTTTTTTTTAAATTTCCAATAAAATCTTGAATCAGTCTAAAATATTGTTTAGCCAAGAATTGCTCGGGTGCAGCATGCATCTAAGCTATTTTACACGTTTTTAAGTTTTTAACTGTTGCTAGTCAACATGGGAGTATATATTTATCTTGACTTTGCCATTGATAAACAGTTCTGATTTAGTCAGTTCAATTTGGATTTTGTCGATTTTGTAGATGGGGAAGAAATGGTAGGCTAGAAACCATGGGTTTACATGGATATTTTCCCTTCTCTCTCTTGTTTTTTTGGGTTGAAGATATATAATAAGACAAATTAGTGAATCACAGAAACATCTCTTCAATTTTGGACAGTAAGCAAGGCTCCTACTGCTATATGTTCACTCTCTCTCAAATGATTATGTTGTTGAAAGCTCAGCAAATTGATTTTCTAATTATGATTAAAGAGAATGGCCAAAAAATTGCCCCAATTAAAGATGTCAGGAATTTTCTTGTGCATGTCCTTCTTGGATATATCCATTGAATAAAAAACAAAGTGCTTTATTTAGCTTTTCTTAAGCAGTGATAGACACGCATGGTGTGGGTTCATCACAGATGTCCTTCTTCTAATATTAGGATTTTTGTGAAATTTCAGTAATAAACACGGAAACTTTAATAGTAACACACAATATCAAAAATAAAAATTCGATTTCATTTTACCACATTACAATTGGATAAGTTTAAATGTACGGCCTGCTGGCTGTACTTTTAGGATATTTTCAAATTCTTATCCTTTCTTTTGTGTTATGTATCTGTACGTTCAGGATATTTTCCAATCTTTATCATTTCTTTTGTGTCATGAAATTAAATAAATATTTTTACTTTTCGTTTCCCACCAACCCTCGTCAAGCATGTTTTTGGGTATCTATTTTGATTTCGTGGTTGACTTGTAAGCAAAAATGGTCTTGCTTTTTTTTTTTTTGGATGGTATTATTCCCACTTTAATTGCATGAACACGAGGTGCGTTTGTCGTTTGCATTGTCTGAGATTGGGATAAGTATACGGTAAGAGACCATCTATTGAGGTATACCTTGTTAAGGAATACATAATCGTTTCTATAAAAACACTTTCAATTATTTAAAAGAATGGTCTATTTTATCATGTCCTTTTTATTAATATAACAATCACATTTTGATGCCTTTTTTTTTTTTTTCAATTTTTGCATACGACAATTACGTATAGAAAATTTTTATTGTTGTTCTCTTAATATAATTACTATAATGACCCAAAATGCTTAAGAAGAAAAAAAATACTAAAATGACCCTAAACACATGGTATAAACGTTCAAAGCATTATGCACCTACCTAGAGCACAGAGAAGAAGAAAAATCAATGATTAATGTCCATGAACACGAATCTCAATTATGACCTATCTAGCTTGTCATATTTATGGAACATATTAATATTGTGTGCAAATATATTTGTACTAAATTGTTATTTTTTTTTATTGGAACTGATATAAGTAGAATTTATCCTTATGAGATATTTAGACACGTAGACAGAAAAGATCTCCAGAATCAAGTAATCAGATGATTAGAGGGCACAAGAGTAATTTTATCGCAAGATTGTTATGACTATCGATTTTATCGTGCATCAAAGCACGATAACCTACACGCGATATTCTAGGTATCGCGTCACCTCTTAAGAAAATGATGGCAAATAACCAATTGATTCCTTCACATACTATATATATATGGACCTCAAGATATGCGAGTCATCATTCATTTATCATTCTTTAAACCTTAGTTCTACCAAAAACACCGATTAGGGAATCGCTGGAACAAGGGTGATCTATTTCCATGCCACCTAGAAATACCCCCAAAAACATTGGTTAGGGAATCACCAGAACAAGTGATGCATCCATGCGAACTAGCACCCACAGCTAACAGTATGGTTTGCAGTTCCCAGCGGTATCTGAGCATGTTGCCCCTAACCACGACCCACCTACTTTTTTGGGAGTGCAACACCCTCGTCAAGGGTCGACAGAGATAGATCCTCTGGGAGATCATAGATAACCTCCTTTAGTACATCCCACCATTTCGATGATCCAGGCACAATTTTTAGAATTTTCTCGCCTAGTGACAAACCTCGCTGCAGAAGTTCAGGAGAGGGGTACACAACCCTCATCCCCATCTTCTAGCCATGTTTCTAGGTAAACCATTCATCCTGGCCACGGGCGCTTCGCCGACAGTCACTCCACTGCGGAGTCCTCACCACCTCACGTGAACAAATCTAGGGGAGGCTCCTCTTCCGAAAGCAATTTTTACCTAGACAGGTGGATCATGAAAATGAAAGAGATGATCATTGAAGCTTTCAAAGGTAGGAGTAATAACGTTCTAGACAAGGTCAACATCCAGGATCCGCCGTTCAATCAAGAAGTTCTCGAAGCTCCACTCCCGTGAATTTCAGGATGACACTTATCAGCTCAACGGACCCCTTGGATCATCTACTGCTATGCAAAACCACCATGATGCTACCCCGACACTCTGATCTTGTCATGTGTCGAGCCTTACCCTTGACGCTTGAACAAGTCGCTAGTACTTGGTATTCCAGATTAAAGCCGAGAAGCATCAGTACTTTCAAGGAGCTTAGTTACGCCTTTGCCTCTCACTTTCTCAGTAGCAAAGGACCCAGAAAGACCTCAGAAAGACTTTTCAATATCATTCGGCATCGAAGGGAGAAACTCCGAGCATACATCTCAAGGTTCCATGTTGCCGACTAGGAGATTCCATACTTCGACCCCAACGTACAGATACTAGCGTTTTAAAAACGGGCTAAGGTATGGGATTTTTAGTTCCAAACTCATTAGACAACCACCTAACAATATGAATGAGATCCTAGCTTGGGCTGAGAAATACATGCTCGCTGAGGATAACCAAGCCTTCTGAAGGGAAAGAGAAGGTGGAACAAAGAAAAAGAGAAAATATGCTAGTGATGGTCGAGGTGTTGCGACCAAAAAACCTCATCACGAAAGTAGATCGAAAACTGCACTAGTTTTGAGAAATTTACTCCACTCAACGCCTCTAGAACTAATATCTTGATGTAGGACCAGGATAGAAAAATTCTTTGATGGCCCCTAAAGCCACTCCGTCCTAGTGGAAATCAAAGCAAATGATGTCGATTCCACAGAGATCATGGGTACGACACTGATGAGTGTTATGCCCTTAAATAGCAAATCGAGTCCCTTATCAATCGTGAGTACCTGAAAGAGTTTACTGAACCACGGTAAGAGGGAGGGCCAAAAGATCGATCTAGGACAAGCCTTAGACATCTTTCCGGTTAAAACCATCAAGTGCCGAGCACCTAGAAGAAGTCTAAAGTCTGACCAGAGAGATCATGATTAAGATAACCAAGATTTCACAGTCACTAGAAATATCGAAACAATATATAGTGGGCCGATTGCTAAAGGTAACTCTAGACAGACTAGGAAAGCATACGCCAGGTCTATGGCCTCCGTGTGTGGACCTCATAAGTGAACCAAAACAAATCAAACGATCTCCTTCATTAACGAGAACTTGGAGGGAATACAGGTCCCTCATGATGATGTCGTGGTGATCTCCCTCCTCATTACCAACCACGATGTTAGGTGCATTCTAGTGGACAGCAGAAGCTTAGTGAACATTTTGTTTTATAACGTCTTCTTGAAGATGCAACTGAAAGATAATCAGTTAAAGCCAATCTTATCTCCACTATATGGCTTTTCAGGAGCACAGTATTCACCGAGGGAAGCATAATTCTCCCAGTCACTGTAGGGACGGCTCCATGAACCACCACTGTGTGGACCACTTTCTTGGTAGTCAAACGACCATCTTTGTATAATGTGATCCTAGGTAGACCTATGCCAACGAACTAAACATTGTTATGGCACTTATCATCTGAAGATAAAGTTCCCCACGAACAATGGAGTGGGTGAAGTCAAAGAGAGCCAACAAGTCTCCAGGTCTCACTACCTGAACTCTGTAAGGGGAAGAAAGAAGACCGAAACCTTACCCTCAAAATAGAAGACTTTAGGGATGAGATCAAGACCCCACGATGTCAGCTCATGGAGGAATTAATCACCGTTCCACTCGACGAAGAAGTTTCCAAAATGATCCAGATTGGACCCAGCCTCCCCAAAGATCTCAAGGAATCACTTATCTCCCTCTTCTAGAGAAAACAAGACCTGTTTGCATGGTCAGTCTCTGATATGCTAGGGATCGTTCTTGCAGTCATCGTGCACCAGCTAAACGTGGATCCTAATCACAAGTCGATCATTCAGAAGAAGAGGTCATTTGCCTCTGAACGATAAATCTCCATCAAGGCTGAAGTAGATAAGCTCTTGATATTCAAGAAGCAAACTACCCTGACTGGGTCTCTAATGTGGTAATGGTTAAAAAATCCAACCACAAGTGGCGAATCTACATTGATTTTACAGACCTGAACAAAGCCTGCCCGAAAGATAGATTTCCTCTATCGTGGATAGATCAACTTGTCGACACTACCTTAGGTAGGGATGGCAATTTTGGACACGACGCGTGAACCCGACACGACACGACACGAAATAAAGCGTGTTAGTGTTGAATATAATCGGGTTCGTGTCATAATCGTGTCGACACGATTATGACACGGAATAATCGTGTTGTGTCGCGAGTTGACCCGCCAATCCGAAATGACACGATTATGACACGATTAATGAGTCGTGGGTTGATGGGTCGTGTCGACATGGTTATGACCCATGACTTATTTATGACCTATTTAAAATATTTATATATTAAATTAAAAAAAAACTTAGTATATATACAATAAATAAACCTAAATTCATTAACACTCACAGCCTCACTTTACTCTCACTTTTCACGAACCCTAACTCCCTGCTTCTCTCAATGCTCAGTCACTCCCAGCCTCTCTCAAAGCTGCAAAATCTTAGTTTATATACAATAAATAAACCACAATGTTTTACTGCCCGGATAAATGCTGCAAAATCTGTATCTCTTTTTATATCTTCCCTGTCTTGTTTGCTGGTGAGCTTTCTCCGGCATTTGAATAGACCTGGTGCTAATGGGTGCATATTTCAATGGACTGGGTATTGGCTGCCGTTGTTGGTGTTGGGGCCTTGTTTGACTTTGAGTTTGAGGAACAGAACCTTTTGGGGGTTCAACAACATGTTGTTGGGTTTGCCTTGAATTCGTTGTGCCTGATCGATAGCCATTGTTATATGTTTCTGGAGCTTTTTGTTTGCTGCCATAACAACCCATTTTGGTGGCTGATTAGGGTGTTGAGGAGTTATGGTGTTGGGTTTTGAAGGAAGAAACCAAAATGGGAATTGGATTTCAAGGTTAATTGTGTTGTGTCGTGTCGGATTATGAAAAATTAGGCGTGACATGTTGTCACACGACTCGTTTATTAAACGGGTTACAAGTGTCGTGTCGGGTTTAACACGACCCATTTATTAAACGGGTTAAGCGTGTCGTGTCGTGTTACCCGTTTAATAATCGTGTCGTGTTCGTGTTGGGTTTTCTTGACACGATTAATAATTGTGTCGTGTTCGTGTTCGTGTTCGTGTCGACCCATTAATAATCGTGTCGTGTTCATGTCGACACAAACACGACCCGTCAACCCGAATTGCCACCCCTAACCTTAGGGCATGAACTACTTAGTTTTACGAACGCTTACTCTGGTTATAATCAAATTATTATGCATAAGCCTGACCAAGAAAAAATGGCTTCTTTATTGATTGAGGGCTATACCTTTACAAGGTCATGCCTTTCGGGCTAAAAAATGCTGGGGTCACCTATCAAAGGTTAGTGAGCAAGATCTTCCATAAGTAGATCGAGAAAAACATGAAAGTTTATGTAGATGATATGTTGGTGAAAAGAATCAAGGCCAGAGACCATAACTCTGAATCTGGATGAAGTTTTTGGAATACTCTGATACCACTAAATAAAGCTGAACCTTAGGAAATACTCTTTCAGAGTTACAGGAGAAAAATTACATAGCTTTATGGTCACCTAGTGAGGAATAGAAGCTAAACCTAAGAAGATCAAGGCTATCTTAAATATTACTCTTCCTCGGATGGTAAAAGAAGTAAAGAGGTTAACTGGATGGATAATAGCACTCAACCATTTTATGTCAAAGTTTGTAAAGAGATGTCTCCCTTTATTCAAAGCCATTAGGAAGGCCAAAAGTTTCACCTGGATCGAAGACTGCCAGAAAGCTTTTAAGGAATTGAAGGAATACTTAAGCTCTCATCCACTTCTGATCAAGCCCATCATGGGAGAAGAACTCTTCCTTTATCTGTCGGCATGGAATGATTTAGTACCCTCTATCTTAATCCAAGAAGATATGGGTATTTAGAAACCCATATATTATGTTAGCAAGATTCTCCATGACGCCGAAGTGCGATACCTCCCCATTGAAAATATAGCATATGCCCTCTTGATTTCAGCTTGGAAACTCCGGCCATATTTCCAAGCACACACCATTGTCTTCTTGACTGATTAACCTCTAAGACAGATACTCAAGAAACCGGGTATTTTAGAAAGAATAGTCAAATGATCCATCGAGCTTGAAGAATTTGACATCCAGAATAGCCCCCAAAAGGCTATCAAGGCTCAAGTCCTCGCAAATTTTATCGTAGAGACAACACTCCTCAAGAATCCAACTGAAGTACTAGAACTGGAGATGGTCGAACAAACTACAAAATGGACTCTCCATGTAGATGGTTCCTCCAACATCACAGGAAGTGAGGCTAGACTCATCCTTAGTAGTCCTAACGGGTTCACATTAAGTATTCCTTAAGGTTCAAGTTCAAAGCCTTTAATAATAAGGCCAAATACGAGGCACTACTCACTGGGATGAAACTTGCAAAAGCATTGGCCACTGAAGTCTTGGACACCTACAATGACTCACAGTTAGTGGTAAACTAGATAAATGGCGAATTTGAAACCAGAGGTGAGAGAATCGTTCAGTATCTCAAGAAGGCCAGAGTTCTTATTATAGTGTTTAGAATATTTCGGATAACACAATGTAATGACCCATCCCGGGTTGGCCACCCTCAAGACAGGGTCATTACATTTTGAGAATCTCAGCACGACACATATATGCAATAAATATTAATAGAAAATTTTTATTTTAATCCTACCCTCCACAGGGGAGATATGTAAATCTGGTATTAATTTACACATAATATACAACGCAAGATGCATGAATATTTATAAATGAAATATTTATTTCATTTTCTCACTAGTATGAGGATATTGACACGTACGTGGCTTACAGAAAATGAATCCGTTTGACTCTCACTAGTTGGGTAAGTGTAACTTAACATTTACATATAAGCATAAAATATATATAGACGATTTGCTGCAATGGTAGCTCACAATTATTTGTCAAAATGCATTTGGCAACTTCTAAAAACTCACTACATATATGCCTTGTTGTCACACAACCAAAACTTGTAATATCACTTGGCAATCTCACATCAAGTTGGCAGCAGGTGGCAGCCACCTGCTGCCATGCTTTACTGTTCACTTTTTTTTTTTTTTTTTTGCTTCTTCAACTTTTGTCTTTTCCAAACTCTTTCAGCCTTCTGGGACATTCACGTCCTAGATTTTTTTTAGTTGCTTTATTCAAATACTACTAAACCCTTCACAAAATTTTTTGTTTTAACTTCATACTCTATTTATTAAATTACATCTTTACCCTTATTTTACAAATACGGGTATTACAATTCTACCCACCTTACAAAAATTTCGTCCCTGAAATTTCTTTACCTAAAATCAAGAAAAGAGTTGAGGGTAATCCTTCCTCATTCTTGTTTCATGCTCCCACGTGACTTCTTTGACATCTTTATTTCACCATAATATTTGAATTAAGGAAATGACTTTATTGCGTAAGACATGTTCATTTCTGTTTAGGATTCTGACAGGTACTAGCATAAAAGTCAAATCTTCATGAATTTCTATTGCCTGATTCGAGACACTATGGGATTCATCGTGTAAGTACTTTCTCAGCAGTGACACATGGAACACATTATGTAGTTGCTTTAATTCTGGAGGCAAATTCAAATGATATGCTATTGGTCCAATTTTCTCGATCACCTCATACGGCCCCACAAATCTCGGGCTCAACTTTCCCGTCTTCTTAAATCTCAACACTCCCTTTCACGGAGATATCTTCAAAAATACCCAATCATCAACTTGGAACTCGAGAGGTCATCTTCTTTTATCAGTATATCCTTTCTGTCTGTTTTGAGTTGCTTTGAGGTTCTCCCTAACCAGTTTGATCTTTTCGATAGCCAAGTCTATCATTTCTGGGCCATATATCTTTCTCTCTCAAATTTCTTCTTAGCATACTGGAGTTCTACAACTTCTATCGTACAAAGCCTCGAAGGGTACCATCCCAATACTAGCTTGATACTGATTATTGTTTGCGAACTCGATCAATGGCAAATAAGCATCCCAGCTCATTGAGAAGCTCAATAGACTTGTCCTTAGCATGTCTTCTAGTATTCTGATGATTCTCTCCGCCTACCCTTCAGTTTGTGGATGAAAAGCTGTACTAAACTGTAATTATATACCCATAGCTTCTTGGAAACCCCTCCAAAATCTAGAGGTAAATCTAAAATCTCTATCTGATACAATATTCAAGGGTACTCCATGTAATTTTACTATCTCTGCTACATACAACTCAACCAACTTCTCTGGACTCTAAGTAGTTTTGATAGGAAGAAAATGTGAAGACTTAGAAAGTTTATCCACTATAACCCATACAACGTCATGTCCTCTCTAGGTACGAGGACAACCAGAGACAAAATCCATACTCACATTCTCTTATGGCCACTCAAGTATTGGAAGAGGTTGTAGTAAACCTGTTGAACGTCTATTCTCAGCCTTCACCTGTTGACAAATCAAACATCTAGAAATGTATTATGCTACATCCTTCTTTATCCTTGACCACCAATAATTCTATCTCAATCCCCTGTACATTTTATTATTACTCGGGTGCATAGAATATACAGAATCATGAGCCTCCCTTAGTATCTCTTTTCTCATCTCCACATCATTGGGAACACAAACTCTATGCCCCAATACTACCATACCATCTTCTCTAATTCTAAACTCGGTTGGCTTCCCACTCAACACTTCCTGCCTAATCTTCTCAATCCCCTCATCTTTACCTTGCATCTGTAATAAATGATCAATAATAGAGGATTGTATCACCATATTTGCCATTAACACTCCTTTATCATTGACACTCAACTGCATTCTCATTTTTCTTAATTCTATCATCATGCTAGTATTATGACTCTCAATAGCAGCTAATCTCCCTGTAGCCTTTCTACTCAACGCGTCAGCTACTACATTAGTCTTTCCTGGATGATAATGAATTGTACAATCATAATCACAAATTAATTCCATCAACCTCCTCTGCCTCTAATTCAACTTCTTCTGGGTTGGTAAATGCATCAAGCTTTTATGATCAGTAAAAATTTCATACTTGGCTCCATATAGATGATGTCTCTAAATCTTTAAAGCAAAAACTATAGCAGTCAATCTAAATCATGGGTCGGGTAATTCCTCTCATGGTTCTTCAGTTGCCTAGATGCATAAACTATAACTCTCCTATGTTGCATCAATACATATCCCAACCCCTGATATGACGCATCACTATAAACCACAAATCCTTCATTACCAGAAGGAAGCACTAATACCGGGGCAATAGTCAGTTTCTCTTTCAATAGCTGAAAACTCATTTCACATTCCTCAGACCACCTAAACTTCACATCTTTCCTGGTCAACTTAGTCAAAGGTCCAGCAATCAAAGAAAAATTTGGGATAAATCTTCGATAATAACCAGCCAACCCCAAAAAGCTTCTAATTTTAGTTACACTCGTGGGTCTTTCCCAATTCAACATTGCTTTTACTTTTTATGGGTCAACTACTATCCCCTTTCCTAACACAACATGCCCCAAGAAAGATATTTTCCTCTACCAGAACTCACACTTTGAGAACTTCACATATAATTTCTCTCTCCTCAAAATCTCCCACACTATCCTCATATGTTGCATATGCTCCTATTCATTCTTGGAATATATCAAAATATCATCAATAAATACAATCACAAATCTGTCCAAGAACGGTTTAAACACCCGATTCATAATGTCTATAAATACGACATGAGCATTGATCAACCCAAAAGGCATCACTAAGAACTCATGATGGCTATAACATGTCCTAAAAGTAGTTTTAGGCACGTCCCCCTCCTTTATCCTCAATTGATGATAACTCGACCTCAGATTTATCTTAGAAAACATTCTAGCTCCCTGTAACTGCTCGAATAAATCATTTATCTTGGGCAAATGATATCTATTCTTGATGGTGATCATATTTAATTGTCTACAATCAATACACAACCTCAATGTCCCACAGGGGCTCCCCAAGGTGACGTACTAGGTTAGATAAACTGTTTATCTATAAACTCCTGAAGCTGAACTTTCAACTCTCTCAATTCAGCTGGTGCCATCCTATAGGGTGTTATGGATATGGGTGCTGATCCTAGAATCACCTCAATAGAAAACTCAATCTTCTTATTGGGAGGCAGCCCAGTTAACTCTTCAGGGAAAACATCAAAAAAATCATTTACTACCAAGATATCTTCTAACTTCCTACCTTCATTGCTAGAATCCACTATATGTGCCAAATACCCTTCACAACCATTCCTTAACCATTTATTAGCAGTTAAGGTAGAAATAAAACAATTAGCAAGTATCTTACGTTCCCCCTGAAAATTAAACTCCTCCTGTCTGGGTATCTTGAACACCACATTTTTCCTAAAACAATCTACCCAAGCATGATATGCAGATAACTAATTCATTCCCAGAATTAAATCAAAATCTGTCATATTTAGAGGCAATAAATAAAATTCAAATTCTCTATCAGCAATATTAATCACACAACCTCGATAGATTATCCTAATAATAACCCTATCTCTAGTAGGAATCTCAACAATAATTTCATGCATCAAATGACTAGCACTAGCATCAATAGATTTCATATAACTACTAGATGCAAAAGAATGGGTTGCACTAGGATCAACCAATAATCTAGCAGGCTTACCAAGGATAGAGATCATACCCATAACAACATCAAGAGTGGCTTGTGCATCCTGTTAGGTTAATGCATAGATTCTGCCATCTCTGGATTAACTCTGACTGTCACGTCCTCGCTCTGCTACTGATCCTCGACCTTTGCCTCGCATATCCTCTGATCCACCACCTCTCTCCATCGATCTCCTCCCAACACTTCCACCGGCTACGTCAGCATATTTCCCCGCTAGACAATCTGCAACCATATATCCTCCCATACCACATGCAAAACATATCTATATAGGGTAATTCCGAGCCAGATGCCCCATTTAATTATATTCAAAGCAGACCCTTGCCTCTCGATCATACATCAGGTTGTCAATTCCCCCTGATGATATACTTATTCCTCTACCATAACTCCCAACTCCTATAGCCTGGCTCCCAAATCTAGGAGTCCTACCAATATTACTCTGAGCTACAGAAGCAACAGATCTTGCCTACCTCTGACTTTATACCACAGTTCCTTGTGACAAGTAACGCCTCATCTGAGGTGGACTCCCACCATGTACACCTATACTACTACTACCTCTAGGTCTCTCAAATCTAGACCTTTTCAGCCAATCCCTCATACCTCTCAATTCCAACAAATATTTCTCAATCTATAATGCTTTATCCACTAATACAACATAATTCCCTATGCCCATATTAGAGAGTTTAGTCCGAATAACATAGTGTAATCCGTCTAAAAATATCTTACACTTTATCTCTTCCGTATTCACCAACTCAAGTAAAAATCTTGACAGAGCTATGAATTTACTATCATATTCAACCACCGATAAATTTCCCTGTCTTAGATGAATAAAATCTCTTTCTTGTTGTGCCTGAAAGGTATCTAGGAAATACTTTGCAAAGAACTCATCCTTAAACTTACTCCAAGTCAAAGGTTGATCTACCCGTGTGCTTACCCTGGGCAAAATATCCTCCCACTATTGAGAAGCCTCACCCTCCAGCATAAATGAAGCAAAAGCCACTTTCTCTCTATCTGACACTGGTAAGACCTCAAAATATTTCTCAACATGTCTAATCCACTGCTCAATTTCCACCAGATTTACAGATCCTCTAAAAGATTGAGGTTTAAACTTAAGAAACCTCATAAAACAATCACTTTGTATCTCCTGTGCAAACACACCTCCTGCCTCACCACATCAGGTTATCTTCTACCCCTTTTCCTCTAATCTTCTCTGTAGATTATCAGCTCTTTCTTCCACTACATTCATCTTTTCTATAACACGATTAAGAGCTTCTCTTAATTCATCATTCCTACCCTCAGATACTCCCCCAGTTCTATTAGTACCAGTTGCACTATCAACATGTTCCCTCGCAGGAATTACAGACTCCACTTCCTCCTCTACTCCAATCCTCCTAAAAATTTGGGGTCTACTACGTCCCCTCTGATTCAGAAATCTACCTCTAGCTCTTGTACGACCACGTGTCATCCTTAGTCTCTACATTTAAAAATAAGGTTTATTTAGATATTCCACTTTTTAAGTTCTCATGCAGTCTATAGAATCTTAAAACCTAATGCTCTGATACCAAAATTGTAACGATCCATCCTGGGTTGGCCACCCTCTAGACAGGGTCATCACATTTTGAGAATCCTAACACGACACATAAATGCAACAAATACTAATAGAAAATTTTTATTTTAATCCTCAACCCTCAACAGGGGAGATACATAAATTTGATATTAATTTACACATAATATACAACGTAAGATGCACGAATATTTACAAATAAAATATTTATTTCATTTTCTTACTAGTCTGAGGATATTGACACGTACATGGCTTACGAAAAATGAATCTGTCTGACTCTCAACCCACCAGACTATTGGTCCTGTCTGCTACCTGAAATCATTATACAATGAGGAATGAGCTTCACAAGCTCAGTGAATTAAATTTACTAAAAGTATTCAAATTTCATAAATAGTATGTTAATATTTAATCATTTATTTCTCCTATAACTAGATAATAGCCTAATGTCTAACATTTAAATAATCCCCATATTATCATTTTTCTATGTCTTTTTCTCTTTTTTCTCACTATACTGTCTCTCTCTGGGAGACTCATCCATCTATAAATTCACAATAATATACCACACATCAGCATTTCAATAATGCAAGCAATAATTAAAACAGATACAATGCATGAATGATTATGATGGGAACGTCTTCCCACCTGTCGACAGGTTATTATTATCTTAGATCGACCCCTTCCCGATTCTTTTGGTTATCTTATTTAATGCATATGCATATGAACAATGATATAAAATATGCATATGAACAGTAATATAAACACCACATGAATTCAAAATATTTAAATTAACTATCCGGTCTTTCCTCAACATTTTGCTCAATAAATTTCACCATTTTCTTCTTCTTATATATCACATCAATTTATTCACCAACTAGTCAAAATCTCTTTATCACCATCATTATTAAATCAACTCATTATTCTAAAAATATTTCTTTTCACATAATAATTTTCTACATGTCCACTATTTATATCATACATATCAATTTAATTTTTATCTAGCACCCAACATAAGCTAATAATTTATTTTAATATCATTACTAGATATTTTATTTTTATTTAAATTACTTAAAGTAAATCCAACTCACCATGTAGCACTTAAAGCTACCCATGGATTACTTCCTTGCCTTTTCCGTTCCTCTTAGGAATTTCCTCCGGTCGCTGTTCGTCAACACCTGACATAATATTAGTATTAAATTTCTAATTATTTCTTAAATTCTTCATAAACCATACCCTTTGAAAATTTCCACTTTGAATTTCAGGAAATTTCATGAATGCTAAGAAAATTCAAAAATATAAACATTACGTTATTACCTTATATTTTTCCAATAGCTTATCGTAAGAATTTCCACCGTAAACCCCTTCAAAATTTTTCTATTTCAACCTTTCTTTCGATTCCCAAGTGTTTAAAAAAAATGCGTAATGGAAGGAACTAAACGAGTTGGGTAAGTGTAACTTAACGTTTACATATAAGCTTAAAGTATATATAGATGATTTGCTGCAATGGCAGCTCACAATTGTTTGCCAAAATGTAGTTGGCAACTTCTAAAAACTCACCACATATATGCCTTGTTGTCACACAACCAAGGCTTGTAATATCACTTGGCAATCTCACATCAAGTTGGCAGCAGGTGGCTGCTGCCACATTTTACTGTTCATTTTTTTTTTTTTTTTTACTTTTGTCTTTTCCAAACTTTTTCAGCCTTCTGGGACATTCACGTCCCAGATTTTTTTTTTTATGTTTTATTCATATACTAATAAACCCTTCACATAGATTTTTGTTTTAACTCCATGTCCTATTTATTAAATTATGTATTTGCCCTTATTTTACAAATATAGGTATTACACAGGTTCCTCGGATAGAAAATTCAAAAGCTGATGCTTTTGCTCGACTTGCCTCTTTTTGGCATACTGACCTTACTCAAGCTATTTACCTCGAGACTCTCTCCAATCCAAGCATAAATGAAGTACTTATCCTGTCGGTAACCGAGAGAGAGACATGAGTAGATCCAATCCTCTGGTATTTATGAAGAAGAATAAAGCTAAAAAATTAATCTTCTACGCTTCATGGTACGTCGTTGTGGATGAACAACTATATAAGAAAGGTCTTACCATGTCTTATTTGAAATGTATTGGATCTATCGAAGCTGACTATGCTTTTCGAGAAGTTCATGAAGGTATATGCGAAAACCATCTTGGAAGCCGAGCTCTGGCCTTCAAACTAGCTAACCCTCTGGCTTCGATCACCAGCCCACTTTATTTTCACCATGTGGGGTGTAGAAATCCTCGACCCTTTCACTGGAGCCTCGGGACAAAGAAAACACCTTATTATAGTAATTGACTATTTCACAAAGTGGGCAGAAGCTGAACCATTCACCAGCATCACAGATCTCTAGGCCTGAGGCTTTGTTTGGAAATCGGTAGTGTGCTAATTCGACATACTTTAAGTGTTGATTGAAAATGGCATACAATTTGATAGCACTCAATTCAAAGCTTTCAGTGAAAAACTTCATATCAAACACCATTTCACTTTGGCGGGATATCCTCAAGCCAATGGACAAGCTGAAGTAATTAACAGAACACTCTTACAGTATCAAGAAAAGATTAGATGATGCCGATAAACAATGGATAAACCACCTTCCAAATGTGTTTTAGGCTTATCGAACCACTGCTCGGACTCTTATAGGAGTTTAAATATTTAAGCTCCTTAATTTACATTTGTTAAGCCCTAGTTTATGTTATTTTAGTCCATTTTACTTCATTTATGTGTTTTACATGGTTTTTATAGGTCTATGAAGAAAATGAAGCATTTTGGAAGCTTTTGGAGCTTAAAAGGAAGAAAACTGGAAATCCTGGAGCAGCTGCTGGATAAAGTGCGATGGAGCGCAACCCTTGATGCGATGTCTTTTAAGAATCCAACACCCGTCTGCAGACTGAATTCCAAACCGAACCCTTCTAACAAGTATGCACCAAAAATCCTTTTGAGGGAAAATCTAAGCCTTAATTTTCTTTCTCGAGAAAGACATGAAACCTTTTTTCAAAGCAATCATGTAAGCCCTTATCCGTCTCTGAGGTAAGATATAAGCCCTTATTTTCTTTCTCGAGGTAGATTTAAGCCATCACTTCCAAGGCAATCATGTAAGCCCTTATCCATCTCGGAGGCAAGATATAAGTCCTCACTTTCATTCTCGAGGTAGACATAAGCCATCACTTCTAAGGAAATCGTGTAAACCCTTTCTAACCTGTGAAGCAAGATATATGACATCATCCCCCAGTTCAACCTTTAGTCCAATCTAACAATCAAACCTCCCAAGTAGAGATCGAGCTAGCTTCCCCATTAGAGTCCAATATATGGACTTCCTAGAATCTCTTAGCGACCAAATCCCCAGCGAAATTTAAGCCCTCACAATAAGCACCCTTCAATTCACAAAGCATCGTGTGAGTGAATAGACACTGGCTCTGTTATCACAATTACGAATCCCCAACATAGGTATCCCCATGAAACAAACTTTTCCAACCAACAACATATTAAATTTTGTTCATGCATTGCACCTTTACCATTCAAACATTTGAAACAAAAAAAACAGTCACTGACAGCCTTTGATTGGAACTCTTAAAGGATCCCCAATCAAAAAAGGCAAACAATAGACACCAAACTTTGTTTCAAATATTGAAATGGGCCGCGTGTGGGGCTCGATGATGAGAATTTGGTCTTAAGATGCTCGAATTTGGTGAACTTAGAGACTTGGACTTTATTTTGGTGCAAGATCAATTACAAACACAAAAGACAATCTCAAAAAACCTAGAGACCCATTTTTACCCATGTTGGTCTTCAAAAACACCATGTAAACACATTTTGGACTATCAATATCAGTCGTTCACCCATACTGCAAACTGTCCATTAGGTTAGAACTTTTGATATCAATCTCAAAAATTAAAAAATCCTATATATATTTGAGAAAATTATTGTATCCTCCTATATATGGTAAGCTCATTCGAAACAATGGTTGTACCTCTTACCACCTTTTTTTTTTTTCAACTAAAGAAATTAAATGTTCTTTCATCCAAGTTTGTTGATATTTGTCATATAAAAAAATATTTAGTAGCCAAATCTGCATTTATTGTGGTTGCGGACACTTCGTGTGTTAAAATGTAAATCATGGGCATCATGAAATTTTTTTTCAACTTCATCCAGATTTTCAAGTAAACTATTCATAATCCCAAGAACTTCACAGAAGAGGTAAAGAACACCTAAATTGAATATTAACACACACCTTGCTTTGGTTCCATGATTTATAACGAAGCAAAATTTTTAAAAATAGTGCAATTTGCAATCAAAATCACTAGGTGCTTATTCTCTTTCTTTTCTTAGTTACTAACACTCAATAAGAGAGTTGCATAAACCCTAGTAGTGTCTGCAAATAGAATAGAAGAGGCGACCTAACTTAAATCTTTACATAGTAATCCAATAGCCTTCCCATCAAAGGCTCAAAGGTTTACTAAATCCCACTTTAAATAACCCATGTAAGGAAAAATAGGAGTTTGAGCCCACCATAATATATTTCTCCATTAGGCTTTCTGTATGTTTCACTTATAGATTAATACTTACCTTATTTATATGACAAAACATAAGGGATCACAAATAATGTAAACCCACAAAATTAGAAAAATTCCAATATTCTCATACTTAGACGACAATAATTGTGATTAGTTTTTTTTTAAGAAAAAATCATTTCAAAGAGACTCTAAATCCAAGATAACTGCAAAATTTTATGTGGACATAATTTTAAAATATTAATCTTGAGACTACTCCAAACGCTAGTTAGATCCAATAAAGTCTTCCACACTGAATCATAACAGTCCGTATCATTGAACGACACATGCCCTTACATGGTGTTGACACCTAATTTAGTTTTTGTTGAGCTCGACAATGAGAATTTGGCCTCGAGATGCTTGAATTTGGAGATTTGTACTTAGTTTTGGAGTAAGATCAATTACAAACCCAAATCCATGTTTTAAATGAATCAAACCCAAAATACCTAAAGACCTATTTTTACTCATGTTAAGCTTTAAAAAAACCATTTAAAACCATGTTAGGCCAAAGTCCAAGGCAGTGCGCGCTTGGAATGGAAGTACCGATCAATACCCAATACCAACCGATTAGTACTTACATTGCATTTTGATATCTTCAATGCTCCACTTCATCCCCGTGATCCGATCTTCAATTGAGGTTAGAGCTGTTACGAATCTGACCTCTTTAATCTCAACCAACAACCTATTAATCCTCCATTAACACCTTGTCCTTATATTAAACCTTATCTCCCTCAAAACACCTATAAATACCCCCTCCCAATTACACTTCAAACAACAATACACCGTAAGCTAGAAGCTTGCATAGACTATACTTCTTTTCTTCCCCAAATACTTTTAGGTTTGGGTAGTTCATTTTATAATTGGGTTGGGCACTATAAACACTCATATCTTTCATAAGTTACTAGCCAAATCAACTTCTCCTTTGTAATTGGTTACTTTTGTAAAAGCAAGTCCAAAGTTACAAGTTCATCCAAATTCTCTAAGAATGTGTGAAATCTCTAAAGATATAGCTTTCACACGTGAAACTTCTTCTCCATTTTGAAAAAATTAGTAATAATATTTATTTACTCGATTATTTTGCTCTTTTCATTTTACGTGTTGTAGAAAATGAATATGCAACAAACCATGTTCAAACCACCATGAATGCATCCATATATACTCCTTAACATGAAAGTTTTAAATATGCATGTCTATTATAACAAATTTTCGCTTTTATTCATTTTATTTTGTCAAAATTCTTATGTTGATATGAAACAAATGATTAATACCGTGTTGGTACCAATCGTGGTCATTTGTATACCGATTGTGAACCTTGTGGTTTCAATTAGTAAACACCTGGAAGAAAATGGAAACCCGTTTTTAATTTAGTCTTTTTCTATCTATAAATGCTAAGTTCTAATTGTTTCCCCTTTTTGCATGCAATCGATCTTTGCTAATTTATCACCTTAGTGTTAAAATGTATTTTACTTGTTGATATATTTAAACTTTATTTTATTCTCATTTTGTAGTTGATTGCTTGCAAAGCATAAGAATTTAGAGAGGCCATCCTTCTTAGGAGGAAAATGTTGGCCAACCGATCATATTGGATCAGTAATCTAGGCATATCTACTCCATTTTCGTATGTGATGATTCATATACCTGTTTTGGATGATATAAACTGTAAATGCTTGTGTCGTACGTAATGTCTGGTAGTATAACTTAGGATAAAAATTAAACATTTTTCTACAACATAATGGGCTAGAATTCAGTCTGGGTAAGAGGGAGAGGCCTAATTCATTTTTCTTTTACACCTAAATTTCTCTACCTTAGGATCTCGTGCCTAGACCAATGACAAGGGATTTAGCCCCCTTTAAGGTCAAATGGTGGCTATTTACTTGTCATCATTGATCCGTTCTTGGATGACATAAGGACAATGTGGAAAATGTGCCCTGAACTAGAAGAATTCTCCTTGAGGGATCTCTCTTACTAATTAACAAAGGGCAGTGTAGGACGCGATACCCACACATGGTCATGCAAGCCAGTGAAATCCATAAACATGGATTCAATGCGGTAGTGAATTATCCCACTATTCCACAATCCTTTTAAGTATATGGAAATCAAACCTTTAAATTGTCCAGAGTCATTGTGTTTACAATAATACCCACCTCCCAATCAGACCTAATTGATAACTTTTCCAAACTGTTACGTAACCTCAGTTTTGAAGATCTTGAATCTATTAAGAGCTTAAGACTTTTCCTTAATCAAGAACAGGTACCCATAATGGGAGTAATCATCAATGAATATGATAAAATATTTATTTTTATACAGCTTAGTTGAATAAGGGTTTGCTAATATCAATGTGAATTATTTTCAAAAGGTCTGAACTACGAGACACACATATTTTTTTTTATCTTGATTAACTTGCCCCTACAATAGTCAACACATGTTTCTAGGTCATTGAGTTCAAGAGTAGGTAAGATGTTTTCCTTTATCAACCTTTCTACTATTTCCCTAGAAATATGTCCAAGTCTTTTATGCCACAACATGAAAAACTTTTCTTTAGGTAAGTGTCTTTTGGTAACAACTTTTTCAACATTATAATAAGTAGCTTAGATTTCATTTAGAGCTACATATATTCTATACAATCCATAAGGAAAAGTGCATTGGCCAACATTGAAAATTAATTTAACCATAAAATTCTTCATGCAAAAAGAGTAACCACACTTTTCCAAAACTGAAACAGAAATTAAATTCAACCTAAAGGAATGTATATAAAATGTATCTTTTAATAGAAGTTTAAACCCAAAATCTAGATTCAAACAAACTACTCCTACAAACTCGATTTCTACTTCTTCATTGTTGCCGACTGTAAGCTTTAACTCTTCTTTATTTGGCTTCATGTTGCTTATGAAACCCTGTATGATAAAAGCGACATGATTAGTTGCACTACTATCTAGCCACCACAAACTTGAGTACATCATCCTATATTTCACACAAATCATCATGTAAAACACATTTGGGCATAATGCATGACATATAATTAGTCACTAGCACTCAATGGGAGAGTTGCATAACCCTAGTACTTTTTCATAGCAACCGAATGGTCTTCCCAACGAAAGTTCAAAGTTTTACTAAATAACACAATAACTAACCCCATAAAACACAATAGATGTATGGTCTTATCATTGATAGATTATTCTATTGAGCTTTCTTTGTGTCTCATTTAAAAGACCAATACTTAACTTCTTTATGACAAAATTCAATAAATCACAAATAATATAAACCCACCAAAGAGAGATAAAATAAAGTAAATAATAGTTGAAATGAAGTAAAAATTGAAAATTAAAGGTTATTTACTTGATTTTGAGTTGACATATCTTCATTGTCCGTTTTCCCAGTTAATTTTTGAGATGAAATCGATTTGACCTTTTGATGTAAGATGGTTAGACAAAAACCTCATTAATTAAATAATTTATTTGTTCTCATATTTTCAGGGGTACTCTAGCTCAGTGTTTTCAAAGGTGAAGGTGTTGGGCGAGGCGTTTTATCTCAATGAGGCGAGGCGTTGGGGCGTAAGCCTTTTAAAACGTTGGGGTGTTTTGAATAAAATAATATTAATTAAATTATAAAAATATTAAAAAATTAAAATAATATAAAATAATTAATTAATAATAAATTTTACTAAGTTAAGATGAATATTTATCCATATTTGGAACTGTTTTTTTTTTTCATTTATTGTTGCCAATGAGCGAAAAAACTGTTTTTTAAGCGAATTTGATAAAATACCCAAACAAGACTTGAACTGTAGTTTAAATTTTAAAAGAGGAAAACATTTAAAAAGTGTGCTTTTAACCGGGGTTTAAAAAATCTTTACTATAGTTGAGTTAAAAAAAAATCTAACTGAGGCTAAATGTCCTCTCCTAACTGACACAAGTCATGATTCGTCATGATTTCAAATATAGACTTGTCCCTTTCTCTCTCTCTCTTGTACCATCTCCTTATATTTTTTACCCATCCTCTCACTGTACATGCTGCACAATGGCAAAAAAAAAGAGTTGTGAGTCTGTGACACCTCGTGCAGCAAAGGAAGCCATTTTCTTTCCTTTTTTCCATTTTGTTTTCTCACTATCCAAACACCAGAAAAATCACAATAAAACCCAGAAAAGTGGTCGTTTCCCCGAGGAATAGACGTGAACAGAGTACCATCTATTGTTGACTGTGAGGAAGAGATCATATCATCGCCAAACAGCACCGTTTCTAGTATAAACGGCAAACGAAGCGAGAGGGAGCCTGTTGGAGATGAGACTGAGGTCGAGAGAACTTCTTACTCTCATGGCGGCGGCAGCGACGATGAAGACGGCAGAAATGGCGACGCACCGAAGAAAAAACTCAAGCTATAAAAAAATATATTATTGAGCGTACGCCCAGACGCCCGGAGCATCAAAGGCGTATGCCCCGGGTCTGGACGTTCGCTTAAACCCAAAAAATGAACACCCAAGGACAATCCCGCCCCAACTTTCACACCTCGAGGCTGTTTTACCCAGTTTTGCCTCTGGGTGCGCCCGGGGCAAGCCCGAACAACATTTTCTAAAACACTGCTCTAGCTCTTGCTGGCAAAGTATGATTAAGCAAATATTTGAAGTTAAGAAATAAATTTATTTTGGTGAAACTAGCAATTTTCCTCTGCATATCATCATCATAAACGACAAAGGATAGAGAAATTTTTGACTGACGGATGCAACACGTCACCTTTAGGCTAGTGTTTGACAAATGTATTGCTAGAAACAAAATATGTCTCATAGTATGAATGCTAATTATTCATGTGCTGACTAATTAGTAGATTTAAACTCGTGATAAATAGAACTCCAGCTAATACATTGCTACTTTAGAATCTTCAACAACCAAAATCAATTAAGATAATTGGTATTAAATACTCATTTCATTTCAAATTTTATGTGATAATATATTATTTATTTAATTAAATAATTTTAAAAAAAAAATATATAAAATATTCAAAAATATATATTTTTTATAATTTTAACTCGATAATAATTTTTAAAAAATTAAAATCAAATTATTTTAAAAAATATAAATTGAGATAAAAAAGAGTAATTAAAAACTTTTGAGTAAAAACTATAAAGGGACGAGTTGATTGAATAGTGAATTATTAGTAGCACATATTCTATTTAAAATTATAACTGTTACAGCAGTTTACGTTGTACTGTTAGTTGTTACCCTTATTTGGTGTATGAATATAATGAAACATTATTTTATTCCAACTGTACGTGCATCCGTTTAAAATTTTATGGAGAAATATCTCTCATCTTTAATACTTCTGCAGAAGAGAGATCAATAAAGTTTAGTTCAATTAATGAATCAACCAACCATAGCTGCTTTTTCATTTCAATTTAAATAATAAAAAAAAATATACTTGGTGAAGGGAATCAAAGGTATATATATATTATGCATGTAATTATTGGAGAGAAGAATTGCATTTTGCCTACCTATTTATACGAGTAGATTGTACCTCAGAGAAGGATTTTCTACGTTTACCACAGTTTACATTTTCATTGGAATGTCTTATTTATTTTTGATGGTATATAAGACCCCAATTTATTTTATTTTATTTTATTTTTTCATCAAACATAAATTTATTTATTTACTTAGAATAGTACTGAAAGATGTTAAATGTATGTGTACACCTTCATAATTAGACATTTGACACTGGAAAAAATTATTAAGTACACTATTACGTTAATAGTAGATTAAACTTTTTAATGGTAAATATTGATGAAAAAGTTCTTCCTTAACACAATTTATAAAAGACATATGAAATAAGAGTCCATCTGGTTTTTGAATTGCATGAAAAGAAAAAAAAATATTTTCTTTCATTTAATGATGAGAAAACCATTATACCATATATTTTTCAGGATCTCAGATTAAACAAAAATTTTGAATGCTGATGAGACGCATATTTATGGGTTAATTTATTGTTTATGTGATAGGCAGTGTTTGCCGATTAATTTCTTTTGTAACTGATTATTTCTTGTTTTAAGGGTTTTACATATGCACGCATTATTTTTTATCTGCACATCTCTACTTCCAAACAAAAAAAGAAAGAAACAGAAAAACTTTAAAAAGTCAATAGTTTGATCCTATTGGTTTTGTTCATTTCGCTAGGGACAATTCCAATTACTAGGACCTCAAATAATTCGAAAAAGCACAATTGGAAAACTTTATAGTGAATCTTTTTTCTTCTCTTATGCATATACGTGGATCATTACACTCACCTCACCTTAACAACATCAGACACCAAAATCTTCAAGTCCACTTCCCAACTCTCTTTATAATTTAACGCGTTCTCTACACCATTTATGGGTACGAGAAATCATATCCTTATGACCCTCTTTGTAGGGCTGTTCCTAAAAAATTTGAAGGACTTATCCATAGTACTCTTACATTTTTTGTCCTTTGGTGCTTCATTTTTCGATATTGTCACATATGTTCTATTCCGCCCTTTTCTTTCACTTTCTTTTAAACATTTATACTTCGTTTCTACTTCTATAGTATCAAAAGTCTGGTCATCATGGCAACTAGTTAAAGTTTATTTTTTTTAAGGTTCTAGAATAAATCCATCAGGCGCGCAGTGGTAAACCCTAGCCGCCATAAACCTTGCCGTTTCAAACCTTACTTCTGGCGCTTTAACCTTTTTTCTCCATGGTAGCACTGCGAGGTTCACCCTGTCGAGGGGGAGGTTCTCTTCCTGCGTCGCAATCCAATTGTCCTCAACAAAACACAGTCACTCTTTCGTTAAACCCTAGTCTGCCTGATATCCAAACTGTTCCTGCTCAATCCATCTCATCACCAATTGTTTCCTTTGAACAAGTTTTGACAGGGGTTGCAAACCCTACAGGCTCCACAAAATCTAATCTCAAAATCCCATTACCGGATCTAGCTTTGGAAAATAAACCAGCTGGCTTGATTAATGGCGAGCCAACGTTCTTGGTGTCACAGATGGAGTATGCAAAGGCCATTAGGTCTTTTGCAAATGTTGTACTCCTAAAGTTTTACGTTGTCACATGGAACTTGAAACAAGATGAAAAAACACATCGCTGCATGGAACTTGAAACAAGATCCAGTGGTTGCAGTGATGGATTTGGGGTATGTGATGGTTCGGCTCGAATCACAGGAAGAATTGGTGGTGGCGTGGTCACATGGCAACCACCAAATTGACAACACGTTGTACCGTATGTTCGATTGGAAACCCGACTTCAATCCGAGAAAGGAATCCACACATGCTGCAGTGTGGGTTCGTATACCAGGTTTACCTTGTTTCCATATTTTGTTTCTCAAAGGCATTGTGAATTCGTTTGCTCGTTTTCTTCAGGTTGATGAAAAAACACTCACCTTAGAAAGGCCAAGCTGTGCCCGAGTGTGCGTTGAACTTGATCTTACAACAGCTAGGCCTGAACGTGTGTGGGTGGGAATAAGAAAGGAGGACGATTTCTGGCAGAAGCTGATCTATGAAGCAAACTTGGCATTCTGCTCGCATTTCTACCTTCAGGGGCACAAAAGGGAAGAATGTAGAAGGTTACTAAATGCTGGAAATCAGAAAAAGGCTATAGAAGCCTAGAAACAACAAAGGGCACACCCAGATAGCGTACCGAAAACCAAAGACTCAGTGGCAACTGGGCAGGGTTCCAAACAACTGTTTGTGATGCTAGTGTTGGATCCAGTTAAGGGTTCCAAACACGCAAAGAACAAGGCCAAGGAAGTGAAATTTTACAATCAGTTATGGACCTTGACCCAGAAAATGCGCCAGGAGTTGATGGGTTTAATGGGCATTTTTTAGAACTTGGTGGGACATAATAAAAGATGCAGTAGTTGTAGCTATTTAGGATTTTTTCAAAGGGGGTGACCTATCTCGTTCTTTCACAGCAACAAATTTAATCATGTTGCCTAAGGTTGATAATCATGAGAAATTAACGGATCTCCATCCAATCAGTTTGTGAACATTTATGTACAAGATTATTTCCCGAATCTTGACAAACTGTTTAGCTCTTCTTCTCTCGAAGTTGTTATCTCAAGAGAAGTCTGGGTTTGTGACAAGCAGAAGCATCCATGAAAACATTGCCCTAAGGCATGAGATGGTTCAAGATATTGATACGAAGGTCCACGGTCTAATGTCGTTTTCAAAATTGACATGCTCAAAGCGTACGACAGAATAGAGTGGAGTTTCTTATTGAAGACACTTCATAAGTTTGGGTTTAGAGAGAAATGGTGTGACTTAATTTTCAGGTGCATTGCAAATGTGTGGTACTCAGTCACTCTAAATGGATGTCAGCATGGGTCTTTAAATCTACGCGAGGTTTGAGGAAGGGAGACCTTCTTTCTCCTCTATTATTTATTTTGGCCGAGGATGTCTTCTCACGAAATCTAAATCATTGGATGGAGGTGCATTGACCGTTTTACAGTGTTCGGGAATATCATAAATATTTCTCATCTATTATATGCTGATGACATGCTAATTTATTTTGAATGGTAGGAAATTTTTTGTGGATGCTTGCACTTTTTTACTGAAATCCTATAAGGCAATGTGGGATCAATGAATTAATTGGTGCAAGAGTTCGTTCACTACTAGTGAGAAGTGGAGCTCAGCTAGAGTGGCATTGATGAAAATGGTGGACGGAGTTTACATGGGCGCACCTTCCTATTCAATATCAGGGAGTCCCTTTGTTTAAAGTTTGAAGTGTTAACATATATTTTGTATATTTATAGGAAAAAATTAGAAAATAATTGTCCATGTGGAAGGCAAAGTTGTTGTCTGTGGAGAGGAAATTAATGTTGTTAAAGAGTGTTCTTTCTTCCATTCCAATTCACACTTTGTCAGTGATTTCCATTCCTAAAGGTTTATTGCAATCCTTGGAATGGTTATTCTCAACGTTTTTCTAGAACATCCTTGATCATAATAGACATAAGTGGGTGGCTTGGGAAAAAAATTGTAAGCCTTTCCAAGAAGAGTGTCTTGCGATTAGAAGTTTGATAGATGTCTTGGACTCTTTACAGGCTAAGCTGATATGGGGTTTTGTTCAAGGTAAGTCATTCTGGGCAGATTTTATGCGAAGAAAATATGAGGAGCCTTCGGATTTGTTGCAGCCTCCTTGGTACAACTCGCACTGTTGGCGCAATATTCTTCCTCATGTTCGGGTGATTCTTGATAATTCTACCTTGGTGTTTGGTAGGGGTAGGTAAATTTTTGGAAGGGGCAATGGCATAAGCTTGATCTCAACATGGATATTGTCCGTTTGCTAGATGCTCAATAGCATAAATATTGCAAGATCAACAGAAACTGGATGTGGTAATTTCCTGGTGCCCAGATTTTGATGGTCCAATTCAGCAACTGCGGCTAGTTGATAGTCTGGATAGACTCATTTAGGATCATGATGCTTCTGGGAATTTCACTACAAAAGCATACTGGGAGAGGTTTTAGATTAAAGGGTTGCAGTTCAAATGGGTTCCTCAGAAGGTTTCTTGCTTCATATGGAAATTGCTTCAAGGGGGATTACCAGTGGATTGCATGGTGCAACGTCTTGGTATATCTATGCTTCCAAATGTTCTTGCTGCAGCAGGCCTAAATTTGAATCGATTGAGCATTTGATCAGAGGTAGTGAATTGGCTCACCAGGTTTGGGCTTATTTTGGTTTACGTTTGAATGTTGGGTATGCTAATTCTTTTGAATATTTCATTATGCTACGGCTTCAAAACACTAACTTCAACAATCAGCTCGGTTTTACTAAAATTCTTTTTTTTTTTTTTTAATTTTGTATGCTGGGAATTATGGCTCACTAGGAACAAGCTTGTTTATGAAGGCGCTCTTGTTTATGCTTGCAAAGGTGTTGTGCTCTGTTACAGATACTACCCCACTATTTTCACCAAAAAAATTCTCTTTTTCAAGATCTGCTGTGCCTCCATTCATTATCTATAACTGTACTCAAACCGCGAGTTCCGCGTTGGAAGTGGGTTCGCTGGTATCCTCCTCCAAGTGGTATGATCAAATTGAATTATGAAGGTTCTTCGATTAGCACAGGAGGGTCAGGTGGTGGTATATTCCGCACTAGTTCTTCATCTGTTTTACTTGCATATTCGCGTTTTTTCGAGTTATGTTAAAATATGCAGGCTAAGGCTCGTGCGTTGCTCACTGGTCTTAAACTTGCCAGAGATCATAATATTTCTATACACTGTATTGAGAGTGATTCAAAAATTTTGGTTTAGATTTTGAATAATATCACTGCTATGCCATGGGATTTAACTTACTGCATGTAAAAGAATACAAAATACAAAATGTTTGAATGAATTCTATTTTCTAATCTTCCAGGCTTGCTGTTTACAGCAGTATATATAAAAACAATTGTGACTGATTTCCTAAATATTTGCAACATGTGAACATAGTTTAAATGTTTATACAGCTATACAATTATCTCTAAATTTCAGCAAGAATCTCGTGGAACAATTGCTGCATTATCTTCGGTTACATGTAGGTATAGCAGACATGATTTCCTAGTCTTCGGCAGGATCTTTATTGGAATGATTCTCCTGATTTGCAGCAGTGATTTCAGATGAAATCACTTGATCTTCTACATGCCCCCTCAATCTGAAGGGGAGATCACGGACATTCATATTGTTCTTGGCATCTATGAATTTCTTTGGTGATAGGGGCTTTGTGAGTGCATCTGCAAGTTGGTCACAGCTTGAAATGAACTGGACTTTCAATTGTTTTTGATTAACTTGATCTCGAACAAAGTTGAAGTCAATCTCTATGTGTTTTGTTCTGGCATGGAATACCGGATTTGATGTAAGATATGTAGCACCAATATTGTCACACCAAAGAGTAGGTGGTTGCCGAAGTGGAATTCCCAACTCATGTAAAATTGATTTTATCCACAGTAGCTCAGCTGCCATGTTTGATAAAGCTTTGTATTCAGCCTCAGTGCTGCTACGTGCCACTGTTGGTTGTTGCTTACAGCTCCATGAGATCAAGTTTGGTCCTTGAAAAATGCAATGAGCTCCTATTGATCTTCTGTCATCGCGGTCTGCTGTCTAGTCCGAATCGGAAAAAGCATGAAGATCAAGATTTGCAGCTTTTGCAATTAACAAGCCTGTTGAAACAGTATATTTGAGATAGCAAAGTATTTGCTTGACGGCTTGCCAGTGTGTGTCAAGAGGATTATGCATAAATTGTGGACTGCAAAGGCTAAGTCAGGCCTTGTAAAAGCAAGATATTGCATACTGCCAACCATGCTTCTGTAAAGATTTGCATCGGCACATGGTTTGCCATCTGAGGCAGTGAGAGTGCAAGTTGAAGCCATCGGACTAGAGCATGGTTTTGCTTGATCCATGTTGCTCTTTTTGAGCAAATCAATTATGTATTTCCTTTGTGTGAGATAGATACCTTCTTGGCATCTAAGAGCTTCGACACCAAGAAAGTAATTAAGCGGCCCCAATTCTTTGACAGCAAAGTCTGTCTTCAAGCTTTGAATGACTCGATTGATGACAGCCGAACTCGATCCGGTTATTAATATATCATCGACATAAATTAAAACATAAACAGTGGCAGTTTTTGTTTTAAAAATGAACAATGATGTATCAGCTTTGCTTTCATGAAAATGTAGTGATTTGAGCTTATCTGAGAGTTTAGAAAACCAAGCTCTTGGAGCTTGCCGCAATCCATACAATGATTTATGCAACTTACAGACATGATTTGGAAATTGAGGATGAATAAAACCTTGTGGTTGTGTCATGAAGACTTCCTCATGTAGATCACCGTGCAAAAATGCATTTTGCACATCAATTTGTTGTATAGGCCAATCTTGAGTGACTGCAATTGAAAGAACCAATCTAATTGTAGCATGCTTGATAACCGGACTAAAGGTTTATGAAAAATCAATACCTTCTTGTTGGTGAAAACCTTTGGCGACTAGTCGAGCTTTGTCGCGCTCTATAGTTCCATCAGCTTTCCTTTTGACTCGGTAAACCCACCGACAGCCAACAATATTTGCATTTGGTGATTTTGGAACCAAGGACCAAGTTCCATTTTGAAGCAATGCATTGAATTCTTTGTTCATGGCTTCTCTCAAACAATTTGATTTGGATGCTTCTATAAAGCAGGTTGGTTCTTTGGCAGTAGAGCTTTCGACCAGCAATGCTCGAGGTAGAGGATGTCGAATATAGCCATCAGAGTGCTTGCGAGGTTTGTGAATATTGTTCTTAGATCTTGTTGTCATCGGATGGTGATTGGAGATAGCAGGCACATCAGATGGTGAAGATGTTCTGTTTTGTGGCAGATCCGAGAGCAAGTCTGTATGTTGCAGTGCAACAGTGGCATCCTGATTGGTGATTGCTTCAGCTGGACCTGTAGGAAGAGACAAACAAGGTGTAGAGACAGTTCTAATAGGATAATGGTTAGATTGCAAATCACTAGAACTAAGAGAAGGGGAGATATTGATGTTATGAGGCATTGGAACAGAATGGTGTTGAGAGGGTGGAGAAACGTTTTCTTTGGTATAAGGGAAGAGATTCTCATCAAAAATTACATGCCTTGAGACATAGATTTTACCAGTAGATAAATCAAGGCATTTGTAACCTTGATGACCAAGACTATAGCCAATGAAGAGACATGTTTTGGAGCGAAAGTTCAGCTTGTTTGAATTATAAGAGCGTAGATTAGGCCAACATGCGCAACCAAAAACACGCATAAAGGAAAAATCTGGCATGCGATTATAAAGAATTTCAAATGGAGATTTTTGCTTTAAAACAGGTGTTAGTAGCCGGTTTATGATGAAGGTTGCAGTTTGGAAGGCTTCTTCCCAGTAAAGCATGGGTAAATTTGAGTGGGCTAACATGCTTAGACCAACCTCGACAATATGACGGTGTTTGCGCTCTATAGAACCATTTTGCTGATGAGTGTAAGGGCATGCTAGTCTATGATTTATTCCGGTTTGTTGGAAATAATTGTGCAAATGTCGAAACTCACCTCCCCAATCATATTGGACAGATTTAATTTTGCGTTCGAAGTATTTTTCAACATACACTTGAAATTGAAAAAATATTGATTCAACGTCGGATTTGAGTTTCATTGGAAATAACCACACAAACTTGGAATAATCATCAAGAAAACTAACATAATATTTAGCACCGTTAGTAGAAACAACGGATGCTGGTCCCCATACATCGGTAAAAATTAAATCAAGAGGATAAGAAGAAACGTTGGAAGAGGACTTAAATGGCAAGTCATGACTTTTTGCCATTTGACATTCGGGGCATACTGAGTGCTTTTTATTGGACTCGACTGGAACATTGATGAATGAGAGGACTTTATTGACAACTAGTGTTGATGCATGTCCAAGACGACGATGCCAATCACGATGAGAAACACGAACGGTAGAGAAAGCTTGTGGACGGCAAGACTGAGATGTGAATTGGTAGAGTCCATTAATGAGATGGCCTTGATGATGGACCTGCCCCGAGTAATCCTTTACAAGAAAGAATTTGTCATGAAACTCAAAATAGACATGATTATCAATACAAAACTTTTGGACAGATAACAAGTTCTTATGAATTTCAGGAACTAGAAGCACTTGATTAAGAACAAAGGTAGAATTGAATGTAGAAATTTTAGAGGAACCAGTTTTCGAGATTTGCAAACCTTGGCCATTGCCTACTTGAACCTGATCTGTATCTTGATAGTATTCATTCTGAAGGTTTAGATTGTTGAGGTCATTAGTGACATGATGCGTGGAACCAGTGTGAACATGCCATTCGGTATCCCAAGTGCCAGTAGGAGCAACGACCATAGCTTGTTTATTTTCTGGTTTTGGATCCTGGTAAGACAGATCAAACCGAAAATAGCATTTCCGAGCTGAGTGTCCTGGTTTATTACAAACCTGACAGATTACTAAATTGTGATCAGTATGACGTGTGGTATTGTTGTAACCAGCACGATTAAAACGACCCCGTCCCCTAGAGCCGCCTCTGCCACGATTTTGAGAGGGATTGTATTGTCGTTGGGCAACATTGATAGAGGTAGGTTGAACAGGAGATGACATCTGGTGGCGAGAAAGTCTGGCTTCTGTGGTGAGCAAAAGCGAGTAAATTTCCTCCAGTGTTACTTTGTCAGTGCGAGCCGAGATGGCTGCCACAAAGCTGTCATATTCATGGCCTAATCCTGCAAGAACATAGGTGATGACATCTTCACAACTCATAGGTTGTCCAACAACAGCTAATTCATCAGTGAGTTTCTTAATAAAGAGAAAATATTCAGTGGCAGACTTGTTGCCTTTTGTTGCTGTTGCTAGTTATGTTCGGATCTGCACAGTTCGTGCACGAGATCGGGATGAAAATTTTTCATCCAGAGCATGCCACACAGCAGACGAAGTAGTATGATTTACTACTTGAGCAAGCACTCCTTCAGTGAGAGAAGACATGAGGGTACTAAGGATAAGATTATCCTGGCGTATCCAATAAGAGTAGGCAGGATTGGGTGTTTCAAAGATGACATGAGTTTCTGGATGGGAAACAGAGACAGATTTAGGAGGTTTGGGAATGGTACCATCAAGATATCCAAAGAGGTCTTGGCCAAGAAAATATGGCACCATTTATGCCTTCCAAAGAATGTAATTATCGGGGCTAAGTTTGACAGTTACTATGTTAGACATAGTAAGAACAGAGGGAGATTGAGAGGGTTGAATATTAACGGTGGTAAAGGAATCAGAAGAAGAGGAAGACATGGCTTGTAGACGTTGGTCTTTTGATGGCTAATCTGATACCATGTAAAAGAATACAAAATACAAAATGTTTGAATGAATTCTATTTTCTAATCTTCCAGGCTTGCTGTTTATAGCAGTATATATAAAAACAATTGTGACCGATTTCCTAAATATTTGCAACATGTGAACATAGTTTAAATGTCTATACAGCTATACAATTATCTCTAAATTTCAGCAAGAATCTCGTGGAATAATTGCTGCATTATCTTCGGTTACATGTAGGTATAGCAGACATGATTTCCTAGTCTTCGGCAGGATCTTTATTGGAATGATTCTTCTGATTTGCAGCAGTGATTTCAGAAATCACTTGATCTTCTACACTGCATAAAGGAAAGAAGAGATATCACTATAAGAAAATTGTCACTCGCCAACGTTTAATTTTTGGAGCTTTCTACGAGCGCCACAATATGAATGAAAGATGACGCCAATATAGTGGTGTATTGAAGAGCCAACATTTTTCATATATATAACACTTGTAAATGCCACTGTTTCTTAATCTCGGTGTTTAATCTAAGTGCCAGGAATTTCATATATCAGCGCTCTAAACCGTCATTATGTGGGACAACTTTATAGTTCATATATTGACATTTGTAAGTGCCGAAATGAGACTGCTCTATAGTACATATAGTGTTGCTTTAAATCGCCATAATACAAGACACTTATAGATTATATATTGGCGCTTGTAAGCGCTGGAATAGGGTTCCATTGATCATATATTGACACTTTGAAGCATCAAAATATAGTTTAAAAAATCACGGGTATATCTCTCTCGTCTGGGTGCTTAATGAAATTTTCAGATACCAAAATTAAAAAAAATACGCTCTAGGCTCCAGTTCTAGAACCTTCTCTCTTGATTTGCAGTCGTCTTCTCTGATTGTCTCTGTCTTAGATTACTCTCTCTCAATCTCAATCTTGATTCATTAGAGGCGTTCGTCATCCCTAGTTGAAGCCGCACACGCTTTGAATCTTGTATGTATGATTCCACTCAATCTATTCATATACTTTTTTAGTTTTTACGCTTCTATTCTCGTTAATCGTTGATTTTCTAGACTTTGTGGGAAAATTGGGGGAAAAGTGGGGAGAAGGGATAATGATGAATTTTGGGTGTTTATTGTTGTTTTTTCTTCATCATAGATACAAAATTTATTTATTTTTTTACCTTGCATACTCAGTATTGATACTGAAAATTTTAAAGAGTAGAGTGCCTTCTCTTTTATCTATTGCATCGCAGGACAAGGTTGATAGGTCTGCTCAACTTCGACGCATCACATGCCCGAGAGTTTTCAAGGTCTTTTCTCCCCATATTTTTCTTTCTGAGTTATTTTTTTTGTGTGTGATGAAAATCAGTTTGGGGTTGATTTAATTGAGCAATTTAGTTGAAAATAATAACTAGTTATCTCCTTAAATTTAGTTGCTAGACAATTTGTTCGGGCAGAAACGAAATAATTTTTTAGAATAAGGATATGGATCTTTCAGTTTTGGTTGAGCTCAATAATTTTTCTCTAATTAGTATCCAAATATCTTGAGAAATTATTAGATAATCAATGTCCACCTCATAACAACAAAGCAAATCAATGAAAGTACCATATATGTATTTTTGGTTAACCAAACTTGATAGATCATTGTTGAGTTAATTTCTCTGCTTTCTAACAATTAATGTGCCCTTTGTGTCATTACCGCGGCTTGCTTTATTAGATTTTTTGCTTCAATGTTAGTCTCCACAGAGATAGTAAGTGTTCTAGTAGGGGCTGGAAGTGGAGTAAGATCAAATGCCAATGCTGCTTTCATCCACAAGGTTACCTTTCTCTTTCTGTCCAATGCCAGTTTTAGTGCATCCTTAATAGAACCAGAGATATTTGATTCGGGGTCAGCTGTTCTCAGCGGACTAATATTGGTTAATGATTGAACAATTAATCTACTCCGGGCTAAGTCATCTTGAAAGTTGAAAAATTTATCAAATGATGTCTGCTGATCATCCCCCTTGGAAGATTGAAGCTATGAGTAGGCACTAAAAAAATAAGAAAGAGTTAGTCATGAAAATGCAATAACATAATCTTTACGCTGCAGTAAAGGAGCAGTCCTAATTCAGAATCTACGTCATATTACCAAAACCCTTCTTGTAATATAATTTGATCACCTATTTAAGGATATTCACTAACAAATGGACTCGGTTAACCCCTGATAGTTTCAAGCAAGTTTCATATTTCAACTATTAGTGATAGGTTTCTGTTGTGTTCCTATTTCCATAAAAATGCTACTTTAGGTTTCTAATATATAGTTCAAAATTGTCAGGGTAATGATTTATTTGATTTTTGATTCATTCTGTAAACGCTAATCATGCACAAAACTGAAGAAGATATTAAGCAAAATACTTCATTTTTTTTATTTTTTATTTTTAGATATTCCTCTTAATTTATATTTAAAATTTTCAGGGATTCTCTCTATATATCTCTTTTTATTGTGTTTAATAATTACACCGATAATGACAGCGATGAGGAGAGCAACAAGTAGATTTCATGATGATCTTTTCTAGTTAATGGTTTCTTGTGATTTTGTATGATTTTATTGTGCTTTGCTTAACAATCTAGCCTAAAATGTTTACTATACAAAATGGTACTTCCACATAATGTTAACTATTCATTTTAAATCGTTAAGAGTTATTGACTTGGAACGTTATTTCCCTTTTTTCTTTAGGGTTTATATATTCGTGCAACCCACAGTGAGTCGTGTGGTAAGCAGCTGATGATTGGCTACCAGTATTATTGTTTCAATGCTGCAATGTTTTTACTTGTCTTTATTCACTTCATAGGAGCTTTATGTTCAACAATTAAATAAGTTTCTAAACTGGTTTGGTGCATAACATAAATTAAAATAGAAATGTCAGTTAGTAGTGTTTTATGTGTGTATCACAAGCAATTTCAAATTTCTACAACACATTGGAAAATTAGATGGTTGGAATGCTTAGGTATACGATTCCGCGAAAATTCATACCAAGTACAATATTCTAATTGTTTTTCCATGCATAACTGTATATGATTTGACATCCAAAAATGTTCATGTTTGGCATTAAAAGTTGAGAACCTTCCATTCTGCACTGATAACTCATGTCATAAACTTTTATGAGTCTATGAGGTGTATAGGAGCAACTATGGCATAATTATGGCTGTTGTGCAGATTATAAAACTACTTCAAAATCTAAAATCTAACATTCTTAGAGCAGCTATTTCCATCTAGCATTTTGCATTTTGCATTGTCATTTTCCCAATCATGTGTTTTGGTTTTCCTGCTTTGATAACATGCTTTCTTCTATCATTTTCTTTTTCCTTTATGTTACAATTGAAGATGGACATTAAAAGAACTAGTAAAAGAGTTTCATCAATACTACGCGTCAACGAAAAGTTTTTAATTAAAATGAAGTAAAATTGCTGAAAGTGCTTCAAATTGTCTTGGTTCCTACTAAAAGTAGTTAGCAATAGTCTCTTTTTGTTCTGTGTTGTGTTAATGATGTTTGTCTTGTGTTAGTGGATATAAGCTTTACTTTGAAATATTAAATCTGTAATAAAATGATTAACTTTTGAGAATTTTGCTATAGTTCATAGATCATACCATTTATCATTTTGTTTTTGGTATTAAGAGAGCATACTTGCTGTATGTATTGGGAGAGGCTACAGTGCTGGGGCTGTTGCGTGCGCAGATTGTAAAACTACTTCAAAATCTAAAATCTAACATTCCTAGAGCATCCTATTAGAAACTATTTAGAGCTGTTGAGTAGAAAATTGTTCTCTATTTCATTTCATCAACTTAGTAATCAATTCTAACTTTGTGATTATGCCTGCACTTGCCTAAAATTTTCTATTGAATACTTTATTAATATTTTTTAGGGAAGTCTACTGGCATAATCTTAAAATGGATAAAAGTTGGATAGATAAACCGAGGTCGAGTAAAGCTTATAACGATGGTGTTGCAAACTTCATTATATTTGCATATAAGAAAGCTTGTGCTAGTGGTAGTATTGTTTATCCATGTCAGAAATGTGGCAATTGTTCTTCATTCAAACCAGAAGTTGTTCAGGAGCATTTGTTGTATAATGGCTTTAGTCCAGGTTACACCGAGTGGTTTTTTCATGGGGAGAAAGTCTCTTGTATACATCACTCCTCATTTAGTTTAGAACCCACTAGTGTTCCAGTTGGCTTCATGGGACGAGATGACATGTTGGGTTTGCTTCGAGGTGCCTTCGAGGTTACCTGTGAAAACCAAAACAATGAACTATTAAGCGAGGGAATTGAAGTGGGATCTTCAAATGAGCATAGTGAAGAGCAACAAGCCCATGAGGTGTTTGAGATCAATGGTTGTGGTGAGTCTTTACATGCCGAACATCCCGTTCATTCTTCTATTAATGAGATGACTCAATATCACGAATTGATGAAAGATTATGATCATAAACTTTATCTGGGTTGTCATAATTTCACGAAGTTATCTTTTATGTTATACCTACTATACATCAAATGATTGAATGGGTGGTATGATAAATCTTTTACTAGGTTCACGAGTTTATCAACATGGCGTTTCTGAAGTGTGCTCCAATGCCATCAAATTATTATGAAGCCAAGAAGATTATCAAAGGATTAGGTCTTAGCTATAAGAAGATTTATGTTTGTCCTAATGACTGAACATTGTATTGGGGTGAGTATGTAAATGATGAATTTTTTCATGTGTGTGGTGTGCCACGGTGGATTAAAAACAATGCTGATGAGAATGATCTGTTAAATGAAAGGGATGCTCCGTCTAAAAAGAAAAAATTGGCTAAAGTGTTGTATTATTTTCCTCTAATACTGAGATTGAAGATGATATATATGTTATCTAAAAAGCATCCTTGATGAGATGGCATAATAAAAAGCGGACAAAGGATGGAATTTTTAAGACACCCAACGGATGAATTAGCTTGGAAAGAATTTGATTCTTTGTATCTAGATTTTGCAGTTGATCCTTGTAGTGTTAGGCTTAGCCTAGCTAGTGATTGGTTCAATCCCTTTCGAACAATGAGTTCTACTTATAACACATAGCCCGTTCTTTTGGTCCCATATAACTTGCCACCATGGCTTTGCATGAAGCAAACATCATTCATAATTTCAATGGTGATTCTCGGTGAAAAAATCCTTGATAATGATACTGATATCTGTTTGCAGCCTTTAATAGAAGAGTTGAAACAATTATGGGATGGTTTTGATGCATTTGATGCATCCAATAATCAAAGCTTTAAGTTGCACACTTCTCTTCCTTGGACCATTAATGATTTTTCTGCATATGCGAACTTATTTGGTTGGAGCACTAAGAGGTGTGTTACTTGTCCATGTTGCGGGGGCTCTACACATTCCATATGGTTAAAGCACGGAGGAAAGTTTTGCTATATGGGTCATCGTCGATGGTTAGAATAAAACCATCCTTTTCGGTTTCAAAAAGATCAGTTTGATGGCACCATAGAGTTGGGATCTGCTCTTGTACCACCGTCTGGACATGATGTTTTAAGTCAACTAGAGGGTGGAAACTACATCTATGGTAAAACCTTGAAGCTTTCTAAGAAGAGGGCAAGAGAGGATGTTGGTACCTCTATGAGGTAAATATTAGTGGATGAAATTGACAATCTTTTTGAAGGTGTAGACGATTTCCTAGAATATGTTGAAAATGAGGATCTTCCAATAGATGAAAGAGTTGTACAAAATTTATGGAAAAAAGTATTTTTATTTACTTTATTGGAAAAACAATCTTCTTCGTCATAATCTAGATGTGATGCATATAGAGAATAACGTATGCGATAATTTGATTGGAACAATATTGAATATAGATGGTAAGACTAAAGACAATAAAAAAGCATGTCGTGATCTCGAAGAAATTGGTATTAGATAGGACCTCCATCTAGTTGTCCTTCCTACTGGAAAATATCACTCTCCTCTAGCATGCTACACTATGTTTGTTAAAGAGAAGGATAATTTCTTGACAGTTTTGGCAAATCTCAAAGTTCTTGATGGGTATGCATCAAACATCTCAAGATGTGTCAACCTAAAGGAGAGTAAGCAGTCAAACTTAAGAGTCATGATGGTCACATATTGATGCAAGATATTCTTCTTATTACCTTGAGAGCACCTTTGCCTGGACATGTTGTTGCAGTTGTTTCTGAGTTATCATCATTTTTTAAAGCTTTATGCTCTAAAGCCCGTGATCCCAATGAGCTTGACATATTGGAGTCGCGTGTTGCATTGACACTTTTCCATTTGGAGAACATATTTCTTCCTTGTTTCTTTACCATCATGGTTCATCTAGTCATTCACTTAGTCTCAGAGGTCAAACTTGGTGATCCCATACACTATAGATGTATGTATCCTGTTGAGAGGTTAGATGTTCAAATCTTATTTATAAATATTTAATTTGTATTTTAATAGCTACTAAATTTATCCTTAAATTTTTTGGCTTTACAAGGTATTTAGTACGCTTGAAATCTTATGTACGTAACAGAAGTCTACTTGAAGGGTTGATTACAGAAGGGTACAATGGAGAAGAATGCCTAACATATTGCTCACAATACTTTAAAGGTGTAGAGACAAAATTCAACTGCCTCCAAAGGAACAAAGATAATGTAGATTATCCGGATGAGTACATGTTTTGCTCATGTGGACGGATTATGGGAAATAATGTAAGTGTTGAGCTTGATGACATGTCATTAGCTCAAGCACATCGTTATGTGTTGCTCCATAATGATAAACTTTCCCATTTTTGTAGGTTAGTATCAATAAAGGAGGTTAATCATGTGGTTAAATTTAGTAGTTATGTATCATAATGATAATGTTGATTTTTGCAGCGAATTTTTGGCTGCTTAGAGACTACCCAATTGTTCCAATCGACCAATACAAAGTCTTGAACAAAAGTGGTTAGTTGAGATATTTCCCTCATAGCTTATGAGACAAGTTAGACATAATACGAATTGTCTTTGAATGGTATAATTTACTTCAATAAAACTTTGACAGTTGTCTCATATTAATTGTTTTAATATGGTTAGGTGCCATGGATGGTGGATAACAACTATTCATATGAAATGATTGCCCTTGCTCGAGGTCCGAATAATGTATTAGGAGATTTAATGGATTCAACATCAATGGCTTTAAATTCCACACAAAGGATTGTGAGAAGTTTAAATGATCTCAAAATTGAGGAGTTATGGTGGAAACAGATGATCAAACGTACTATGGTCTGCTCAATGATATCATCGAGTTGGATTATTATGGTGTTTAAGATTGTGTTGTTTCGTTGTGATTGGGTGGATATTAATTCACCTAGGGGTTTGAATAAAGATGCAAGTTAGTGCATTCTCGAGAACTTTTTAAGGTTCATACACTGGTCAGTTATTAAAAGATGACCAATTTGTTATTTCATCTCAAGTGAAATAATTGTTTTATGTGTAAGACCCAATAGGAAAGGAATTGTATCATGCTGTGATCACAGAGCCGAGGGACTTATATGATACAAGGAGAAAAATGAAATAAGATGATGATGATACTTACAATCAATGCATGTCAACTAATGTAGTGGTAGATGATCAATTAGATTGTATCACAAATTAGGCTAGGATGGATATTGATGAAAATATCAATATGTAATGTATCAATATGTAACCTATTTTGGTTCGATTCAAGGATGAAATGATGTATAATTAGATAGTTATCAATTATATGTTTGTTTATATATGGCAATTAGATAGTTAGACCCTCTCTTAGTTGTTTAATTTAATTTCTTATGGTTTCAACTCTTTGTTGTTAGTATATGGTAATTAGATAGTTATCATTGATTTGTTTTAAATTTTATATTTACCGGTGCAGGTAGGAGAAACTCATTTTAGAGAGGATTCTTGCACAATTACTTTTGTATTTTAAGGTAATTCAAATATATGATATACATATGGTTTTTCATTTTCTTTTGTCTTCTTCCTGCTACTTAGTCAAATGTTATCTATTTGAGCTTCTTTTTAGGAGAATTTTTTGTGTAGTATCCTTATACTGTGTATCTAGGATTAGAAATTCTAAACTGTTTTGGAGGGGCTACTACAAGGGTTGCACCACCTGCGCGGGGGCTGCTGCACAAGAAGAAAAAGTGAGTGGGAGAGATTGAGAAAAATATGATATGATATATGTTTTTCTTTTATAGTTTTCTTCCAGAGTTGAGTAACATGTTTAGGTCAAGAACTATTGCTCCCTTAATAGTATTGTAATACCCATGTTCTTAAAGTAAAGGTAAAGAAGTAATTTGATAAATATTACATAGAAATAAAATAATATATATACATGAAATATTTATTTTGAATAAAATAATTCTTTTGAAAAAAAATTGGATGCGTGGTGGTGTAAAGAAAAAGAAAATGAAAAAAATTGGACATGTGATCGGGTGTACTGAAAAAAGAAAAGAAAAAAAGGGTGGACAACACCTGGAGTCCAGGGGTTGTCAAGTAAACATGCAAATGTTGCATGTAAGACAAGTAAGTGACATTGGTGGCAACTGAGACGTTTTTATATAATATATATATATATATATATATTTCGTTTTACCAAATCCCGTTTGGTTTTCATCTTTCTTAAATTCAAATTACTCTATTTTTTTAAACACTTGGGAACTGAAAAAAAGGCTGAATGAGTAAAATTTTGAAGAGGTTTACGGGAGAATTTTAAAGGGAGTCGAGAAAAGCTTTAAGAAAAATAAACAGTAATAATACGAATTTCATTTTTAAAATTATTCATGAAATTACCCGAAATTTGATGTGGAAACTTAAAGGGTATGAATTATGGAAGAACCGAAGAACAAATTAGAAATTTTAATATAAATCTTATGTCAGGTGTTGACGATCAACATTCCAGCGAAATTGTTGAAAAGAGCTGAAAATGCAAGGAGGTGATCTACGGGTAGCTTTAAGTGCTATGTGGTAAGTTGGATTTACTTTTAGTAATCGAGATAAATATGAAATATAAAGTGATGATATTTGAATTAATTATTGAACTATGATTGGATGATATGTGAAAGTTGGTTAATTGATATTATAGGAATAATTGATATATTAAAAATTTATTATATGGGAAGTAAAAATTAATGAAATAATGGGTTGATGAAATATATAATGAGAGGATAAATTAAAATCTCGACAAGCTATGATTGATAAATTGATATGGTATATGAGGAGATAATTTAATGAATATGTCAAAAGTAATAAGTTTGAGAAAGAGCTGGACAGTTAAATTGAATGTTTGAATGTTTGCTTGTTTTTATACTATTGCTCATATGCATATTTCATATTATTGTTCATATGCATATGCATGAAATGAAAAGAACCAGGAAGATAGCCGGTATATGCTAGAAAAAAAGAACCAGGAAGGCAGCCGATCTAAATGAAATAAAAGAACTGTGATAGGCAGTATATGCTGGAAATAAAAGAACCGGAAAAGTAGTCGGTCTAAATAAAATAAAAGAACCGGGAAGGTAGTGTAATACCCGTATTCCTAAAGTAAGGATAAAGAAATAATTTAATAAATATGACATGGAATTAAAATAATATATATACGTGAAAGTTTTATTATTGAATAAATAAATTTTAGAAAAACGGACGTGTGGTGGTATAAAGAAAAAGAAGAAGAAGAAAAAAATCCGTTCAGAAGGACAAAGGACAAAGGAAAAGAAAAAAAAAGTTTTGGTTTAAAAAAAAAGGGGGGGTGGCAACACCTGTTGCCAAAAGAAGCTTGTAGTGCTGCATGTAAGACATCACTAAATATTCGTGGCAACTTTAGGGAGGTGAGTGCTGAGTGTTTTGAAGAAATTTTGCTTATAAATATTATAGTTTTAAGTTTCTTTTTATTACTTACCAAATCCTGTTTGGTTTTCCTTCAACTACGATTCAAATTACTCTATTTCTTTAAACACTTGGGGACCGAAAGAAAGGTTAAAAGAGTAAAATTTTGAAGGAGTTTACGGGAGAATTTTATAGAGAAGCATGAGAAGCTCTAAGAAAAACAGAAGGTAATAACATAAGTTTTATTTTTGAAATCTAGCATACATGAAATTTCTCGGAATTCATAGTGAGAATTTTCAAAGGGTGTGAATTATGGAAAAATTGAAGAATAAATTAGAAATTTAATATAAATATTATGTCAGGTGTTGACGATCAGCAACCGAGGAAAATTGCTGAGAGGAGCAGGAAAGACAAGGAGGTGATCCATAGGTAGCTCTAAGTGCTACGTGGTGAGTTAGATTTACTTAAAGTAATCAAGATAAATATGAAATATATAGTGATAATATTAGAATAAATCATTAACTTATGATTTGTTGATAGATGAAAGTTGGTTGATAGGTGTAATAGGAATAGTGGATGTGTAGAGAATTATTTTATGAGAAATAATATTATTGGAATAATGAGTCGATTTAATAATAAAGGCGATAAGAGAAATTCTTGATGAGCTATGGTTGATAATTTGATATAATTTATGAGGAGAGCAAATTTAGTGGATCTTGACGAGCTATGGTTGATAAATTGATGTGATACATAGGAGAAAAAATTAGTGAAATTGATCAAATAATAATTTGAGAAAAGACAGGATAGCTAAATTAAGTGTCTGAATACATGCTGGTTTTTATATTATTGTTCATATTTATATTTCATATCATTGTTCATATGCATATGCATGAAATAAAAGAACCGGGAGGGGGCTAGTCTAAATGAAAAACCGTGATAGCCAGTATATGCTGGAAATAAATGAAAACCGTGGTAGCCGGTATATGCTGGAAATGAAAGAACCGGAAAGGAAGCTGGTCTAAGATAAAAAAAAGGTATCGATATATGGGAAGACATTCCCAATAATAATAACATTTAACTTCACGCATTGCATTTGCTTTAAATATTGATTATTATTGCTTGATATATTAAAGTGTTATTTATGATTGTAAATCTATTGATAGAGGAATGAGTCTCATAGAGAGACAAATACCCTAAGTAAGAAATATGAAAATATGTCTTATGAATAACTTAAGAAGAGATTGTGTGATAGAAGAATTATGAAATTGAGTAGTGATTACAAAATATTGTTATTGAATTATTTAAGGAAAAAGATGAATGAATATTGTAAGAATTGTTAGAAGTAATTGAATTATAAGATGTAACTGGGAGTATACAATTGAATACTTCTAGTAAATTTAATTCACTGAGCTTATGAAACTCACTCCTTATTGTACAATGATTTCAAGTAGCAGGCATGACAAATAGTTTGATGAGTTGAGGTTCAAACGAAATCATTTTTCGTAAGCCACGTGAGTATCCACTTCCTCAGACTAATGAGAAAATAAAATAAAATATTTATTTGTAAATATTCATGCATATTACATTGTATAAAATGTTTAAGTCAATATCAGAATGATGTATCTCCCCTGTTGAGGGTTGAGGATTGATGTAAAAATTTCTGTTAGTATTATTGTTTATTGTTGCATATATGTGTCGTTCTGGGATTTTCAAAATGTGATAACACCGTCTTGGGGGTGGCCAACCCGATATGGGTCGTTACAATTTTGGTATCAGAGCATTAGGTTTTATGATTCTATAGACTGCATAAAAAGTAAGAAAGCGGAAGATTAAAATAAATTATATTTTAATGAATAGTCTGAGGATGACACATGGACGTGCTAGAGCTTGAATTAGAGTTGTTGATTTGAGAGGGCGTGGTAAGCCCCCAATATTTTAACAAGTCGAGGTTGAGTCTGAATATGTGGTTCCTAGAAGGAAACATGTTGGCAATATAATTAATATTAGTAAAGGCGTGAGAGAATATTAAGTTAAAAGAGATGAGCTAAGATAAGCTCTTACACATGGTCTTGAGAAAATGAATGTAACAGATGATAAAGTTGATAGCTTATAGCATAGATTTGTTGAACAGGCTAGGGCAGTGCATGAGGTTGTTGTAAATCCAGTAATGGTAAATGTTAAAAAGGGGAAAAATAAGTTTATACATGAAATGCAGGGAGATTGTTTTGTTAGATATATTAAGTTAAATGCCTTATTGTTTAAAGGATCTATGAATCCTTTTAAGCCTGAGTTTTGGGTGAAACATGTAGAGAGATTATTTGATATTTTACTAATGACAGACAGGCAGAGGGTTGCTGTTGCTACATTCAAGTTAGAGAGAGAGGCCCTAGAATGGTGGGAAGATATTCTTTCCAGGGTAAGCGTATATGTTGATAAACCTTTAACTTGGAGTAGGCTTAAGGAGGCTTTTTCTTTTATAAATATTGCTCATATACTTTCAGAACCCAACAGAAGAAAGATTTCATTTATTTGAGGTAAAATATGTCGACTATGACTCAATATGATAGCAGATTTGTGGCTTTGACAAGGTTTGTATTGAAAATGGTAGACCTAGAGAAGAATAAGTGTAAGAGGTTCATAGATGAACTATGTTTATAGATATGATCAAAACTATCTTATATGAGGCATATGAATTATGTCAAGTTGGTGGATATATCATTTCAGATTAAAGGGAGCTGTGATGGAGTTTAAGAGAAATAGAAAGAGTGGTTAAAGAGGCTTAGATATCAAGGTTATAGAGGTAGTGGTAGTATGAGTGTACAGGGTGAGAGACCACCCCAAATGAGGTCTTTCTTATTACAAGAAACTATAGTATAGAGTCAGAGGCAAGCATGATTTGTTGCTTTTGTAGCTCAAAGTAATATCGGTGGGACCCTTAGATTTGGGAGACAGGTTATGGGAACTGGGAGTCATGGCAGAGGAAGTAAGTATGCCACCAAGGAGAAGTGGTAATATTATGTATGATCAAGAGACAGAAGTTTGTTATAGATGTATTCAGATAAGACATTTATCCCAGAATTGTCAAAATTTGAAGTTCTTTGTATGTCGAAATGGTGGACATAACAATGGTGGTTGATCCTGGTGTAACTCATTCCTTTGCATCTAGTGTTTAGGAAGTCTACTAAAGTATGTATTAGTACTTGAATGCATAATGTTATTGTTGAAGTTCCCACTAGAGATAGAGTGATAATCATAAATATTTACAAGGGTTATATGATTCGTATGAGTGATAGAGAGTTTAAAGTTGATTTGTTTTCTTTGAATGTAAATTGAATGTTTGAATGTATGCTTATTTTAATATTATATTTCATATGAATATTTCGTATTATTATTCATATACATATGCATGAAATGAAAAGAACCGGGAAGGCAGCCGGTCTAAATGAAATAAAAGAACCGTGACAGCCAGTATATGCTGGAAATAAAAGAACTAGGAAGGTAGTCGACCTAAATGAAATAAAAGAACCGTTACAGCAGGTATATTCGGGAAATAAAAGAACCGGGAAGGCAACCAATCTAAGCTAAAACATATCGACATGTGGGAAGACGTTTCCAAATAATAATATAATTTAAATTCATGCATTGCATTTGTTTTAAATATTGATTATTATTGCATGAGATGCTAAAGTGTTATATTTGATTGTAAATTTATTGATAGATGAATGAGTCTCACATAAAGACAGATATGATGAGAAAGAAATATGAAAGTATGATATGATAAGAATTATTTGAGTGATTGATTGTATGTTGTGAACCTCATAGCGAGGTAAGTATGAGGTAGAATTGATAGTCTCAAGATGATTAAATATATGAGAAGAAATATTGATATATTTGATGATTAACTTAAGAAAAGATTGATAAATGATGATGATTATTGTATGAGTAGTGATAATATAATGCTATTATCGAGTTATATGAGATATAGATGAATTAATATCGGAAGACTATTTGAACAATTAAATTATAAGATGTGATTGGAGTTATACAAATTGAATACTTCTAGTAAATTTAATTCACTGAGCTTGTGAAGCTCACTCCTCTTTGATAAATAATTTCAGGTACCAGGCAGGATATATAGATTGGTGAGCTAATATTCAGACTGAGTGATTATCTGTAAGCCTCATACTCCATATCCTCAGACTAACGAAATTTTTTTTCTTCTAAATATTCATGTACCATATGTTGTATATATTATTTCAGTTGAAATTTTAATAATGTAACTCCCCTATTGAGGGTTGAGGATTGATGTATAGATAAATATAATTTCAGTTGATGTTTTTATATTGTTGCATATTTGTGTCATGCTGGTATTTCAAAATGTGACGACACTGTCTCGGGGGTAGCCAGCCCGAGATGTGTTGTTACAAGTACCAAGTACTTCAAACCAAGCTTCGATTGAGTCTTCACAACATCAACATGATTTTGAACCTGAGCATGATTTTCAACTTGAAGATGATTTCGTATCACAGTTGGATTCTGAGCCCAAGCCAATAAGAACTGAATGTCAAAACAATAATAATGAAGAATATGATATAATTGGTAATTTATGTATTATAACTTTTTATTTAAAATTAATTTGCTATCTCAGTGTTATCCTATTTATAAATTTTAAGTTTTCATTGTATAGATTCTCAAGGGAGTATAAGAAAGCAAACATGTGTAATGCAAGCGTCACAAGTGTGGTCCTTGGAACGGAGAGAGAAAATTGTGGTCCACTTCAACAAATATAACCAACTTGTGAAGAATGGTGGGCAAATTTGAAGTAGTTGGCTTGGTAAGGTTGCAAAGAGAGAAAACCTTTGTCCACTTGGTTACATAGATTCGAAGAAGTTGCCTTCCAACTATAAAAAAGACATTGTCTTATGGATTCGGGTAATTAAAAATTACCAATACATTTTTTCTTATTTTTTTGGTAGTGTTGTACATGCATATACTCCTTAGCACCTAAACTTCTTATTTGTACCATTTTTATTCTTTGTTGTAGAGGAAGTTTCATTATCCTATGATTGAGGAAATTGATAAAATGTTAGTGAGGATGATTGGTAAGAAGTGAAAGGATTACAAATATGTGCTTAAAAAGATACATGCGCAAGAGAGAACAAAGAAACAAGTTTTGAGCAACAAAGTTCCAAAGGGAGTGGATAGTGACTAGTGGAAACAACCTGTGAACTACTGATTCTTTGAGAAGATTGAGGTTGTTTATTAAAAATTATGTTCGATAAAAGTTTGATCATTTTTTTAAATTTTCTTGTAATGATTGATTAGTCGAATTGGTTAATGGTTGTTGTAGAAATATTCTACTATAGGAACAACATCACATGAAAGACAACAATTTCCTCACACATCAGGATGAAAATTTTTTGCTAGAAAAAGAGATTAATATGTAAGTAGATCTAATTTATTCGTCCAAGTTTTCATATGAGGTTTAATATATTGATTTGGTTTTTAAACTCTTACTTTTCTTAATTGGTAGGAGATGAAACAGGGAAAAGAGCCGGGACGCATAGAGTTTTTTTGAAGAAACTCACAAACGGAAGGATTAGACTTTTATTGATGAAGCATCAAGACAATTTGCGGTAAGTTAAAACTTGTTAAGTGGTGTCATTATTGGGCTTGTTGGTGTTGTTTACATAGCTGTAAATAAGTTTTGTGGTGGGGAAGAAGTACATGTTTTATCTATACATGTAGAGTTTTATCTATGCATTTAAAAGTTCGGCGGGTGAAATATTTCTTGTAGTGGTGATAAACTAAAATCGATGCACTATTTATACTTTTCCTCACCCTATTTATGGCATTATAAATCTCTCTATTTATTTATTAATCCTATTAGACTACTCACTTTAAGCACATAATAATAGAAGTTTTGCACAGCCAATGTCGGGTTGTAGCCAAATTTATATTAATCTTTCTTATACGACCTCTATTTATTAATTGATAACAATTTTTATATTTGTTTAGTTAATGAGTTTGATGTCTTTAGGATTTCACAACATGTCTTTTGATGTGGAGAACAGATTAGGGCACTAGAGAGGTCTAAAAAGAAAAGAAAATGAGGGTAGAATTGTAATATTTTTAAATAAGAATCACAACCTGCCAAGGTTAGGATTCGTTTTCTCTTTTGTGAGAATTTTATTATTACTACAAATATATATCCATAGAAAGAAGTTCATTTCACTACATAAGAGAGTTGAGAAACCAAAATAAGTCTAGTTTCATGGTCCAGTCATTATTTGGACATGAAAATCTCTTTAGGTCGAAAGAAAGAAAAGCTTAAAACTCTTGAATGCTTTTTGTATACAAGCTACAGCTTAACACTGACAATCAAATTTTTTACTTGGCACACTAGAAATCTACACTTTTAATGTAACTTTGATTTACAATCTAAGTTGAAATAAAACCTTTATAGTTTCTCATTTGATTTCAGTTAAATCTTCTTTTTGTTCTTACTACAGTTTGCTAGGATTTTTTTGCTAATGAATGACCTTTCAATTTTTTGTCAATAGTAAAAAGTAAAAAAATTTCTTTACAATTGTAAATGCTTTTGTTAATTTTCTTTGTGATGACTAAGCACAAAGCTTCTCCTTAGTTTTGTGAGGGTGAAACTCGGGAAGTAGTGTATATGCTCAGAATACTGCTTTACTACCATTTGTTAGATTAGTGGCTACCGATTTTATATATGGTTTATTGGATCTAATGGATCAATAATATCATTTGATTTTTTATTTATTAATTTTAGGAGACTGCTTAGGCCCAAGTGGTTGAACATGTTACTACTTCAGTATATTCTGATGCTAGTAATACTTTGCAAATACAAAATGAAATCTTCATCGAACTTATGGGTGAAGAAAGTTTAGGACGTGTCAGAGGCCATGGATTTGGAGTTAATCCCACTGATGCATTTGGATTTTCTGCTAAGTTAGGAGTGCTGTGGGATACAATGAGGCCTACACTGATGAGATACAGACATTGAAAGAATAGATAAAAGATATCAATGCAAAGCATGATGATAAAATGAACTATATATAGTCCCAAATGGATCAACTCGAGTCTTTGATGTAGATGATGGTTCAGGGAGATTGTATTTGATTTTTGTAATGACAATTAATAGATTGATTGAGACTTAATTTAAATTATATGGTTGTAATTGAATTGACCTGGTTAATTAATATATTATAAATGTTTTTTATGTTATAATCGAACTGATATTTAAATAGTATATTAATATTTGATTTTCCATGGATTTGATGATACATTAGAAGAACAGGGGCTAATTTAATGTTTTACAAGAACAGGGAAGTAGATATATTATAATATATGTAGCAGGTGTTCCAAAAATAATGCCACAACATGGTGGCACTTTAAAGTGCCAAAAGTTTGCTTCACATATTGCAGCACTTCTAAGAGCCATTATATTGTGGCACTTTGAAGTGCCATAACGATATATTACTGCACTTTTAAGAACCAATATATGAATGGTGTACTCCCCGTATTGTGCGCTTTAAAGTGCCGGTAAACAAGTTGTGGTTCTCCGCTCAAGTGCTGGCTCTGGCATTACAATACAATATATACTGGTGCTTGCTCTGGTGCTTGTGTGATGTGTCGATATTTATAATAGTGACACTTTAAAGAATTTAAATATGCATTTAAAAGCGTTGGCGGGTGAAATAATTCTTATAGTGTATGTTGCCTCCAAATGTCTATTACCCACACATTCACAGAAGGTAATCAACTATTGGATAATTTAGCAAAAATATGGACATGTTCACAAGTCTAAAGAGCAATATTGGGCTTATAGAGATCTGCCTGAGACCTGTAAATCAACTTTTAGAAATGATTATAAGAGTATGGCCTCACATAGAAGGTTGTAATGTTTTTTAGAGGGTAAGGCCTAAAGCACTATGAGGTAAGGTTTTTAAGTCCCCCTCAAGTATGGTTCCCTTTTGTCCCCCCATTTCTTTGTGTTTCTATTTTATTTTTCATAAATGGGTAGAGGTCGTGCCAAACCCTCTTCCATCACAAGGAGGTGTTTCTTAAAAAAAAAATAGTTTGGTCATCATGTGGCCTAATAAAACTTCTGATTTCATTTCTAAATTAACCAAATGATATAATTACTTTTAATTAATTAATTCCCATCAACTCCTTTTTTTTTAAAGCCATTAACTATATCTTCTAAAATCGTTTCTTTTAGCACAATACAAACTTATACACAACCAACAAGCGGGTGCAAAAGATATTTGAATTAAAATATTACTTATATATGTTATATATGTATTACTTTAAGACCTACAACCTACCAACAAAGTTTATATTCTAGGAATTATTTTGTTCTTTTTTAATTTTTCTTACAATCAGAAGGGCTTGTTATTGTTTATTTTAATTGTTCCTTCTATGCGAAGATATTTCCACACACACATATATATAAATTTGTACCCCTGTATTTTGGCCAGGGAAGATTAATTAAAGAAATATTTTTCATGGTATTCTCAATCTTTCAAATTTGAGAAAAATACACCTTATTTTTTTTTTGTTCTCTTACTTTATTTTCTAATCAAACAAATGGGAAATACTTTCATGTTATTTGTTTTCTTTTATCTCCCTTATTTTTTTCCATCACTTTTTAATTTGTCCTCTTGTTAATCATTGTCAAAAATGATATTGACGTAGTAATGGGCTGGATCGGAATCGAAAATCTCTCCTATTCCCCCTCACCCATGACGGTAGAATTCACCATCCACTTTCACTACCACCCAATAATCAGATGAATTTTCGTTGCCCAAAGCCAGCAAATGTAAGTGAACCTCGACTCGCTACCACTCGACTCGTTACCACTCGACCTTTTTTTTATATATAAAAAAGTAAAATTTCTAAATGTTTTTTATCCCTACATAAACTTGTACAGCTGAACTTATGCATGTTATCACAAAAAAAATTGTATTATTTTTTAATAACACAAATTTATTGCCTACGCTGCACATATTATAAAATATTTTAAATAAAACATGGCGAGGAAAAAAGCTTATATAAAGGATAGGTATTTTTTTAAATATGATAATTTACTAGGGATAAAATTAGTATTTCACAAGGACAGGTAGGACGAGTGGAAGCTTAGGTTGGATGAGAGGCTGCATTTGTTGTTATTCATTTTTCGATTTGAAAGTAGAATTTCACTTTCACATCTGATCCATCACATGACTTAATAAAAACTATCCAATTACAATTGAGGTGGGTGGATCGAATTATCAGATGTTGGGCAATTCATTCTAAAATCCATTTTTTTTACATGTATTGGGCTTTTAAATTCCATTTAAGCCTATTTTGAGCCAAAAATCCAAAACAAAGGGCCTGCTTGGAACGCAGGGACCAATAAGTATGCTTTGACCTTAGATCGGTACTTACATTACAATTTGTGTTCTTTAAAGCTCAGCACTATCCCTTCGATTTGGTCTTTAATGGAGGTCATAATTGTTACGAATCTGACCTCCTTGCCCTTAACCAGTAAGCCATTAACCCCCCCCCCCCCCCCCCAAATTAGATATTTGTCCCCTCATTACAGCTTTGTCCCTTTTTGATACCTATAAATACTCCATTCTACTACATTTTAGCAACAACACTACTAAGCTAAAGCTTGCAAAAGCTGTATACGCTTTTGCTCACAAAATTTTAGGATTTTGGGTAGAAAAATCTTGTTATATGTTGGGTCCAAAAGATCTTCATATTAATGTAACTTGGTTCCATTTCTTCAAAGCCTAGCGGATTCCTGAGGACACAACCTATAGAGACCATTCTTTTAATTTTAATGTTTTTATTTGAATTATTATTTTTTTAATTTAGAAATAATCAAATACCTTGTTTTGATTGTGAGAATTTACTTATAATTGGAAATGAGATAGTTTCTTCAAGAAACATTGAAGAGAATTAAGAATTAGGGAGGTATAGTGGAATTAGTATTAAAAGTGAGGAATTTTGGTAGCAATGTAATACAAATTACAAGAGAGGGTTAAAGAAGTCTTTTAACTCCTTAGTATATAAAGGTTGAGGAGAGGAGGAGAGACATAACTCTCACTCATGGCTCTCTCAAACACTATAATTTTCAAGAGTTTTCCAAATTCTTCATTTCTCTTGACCGATTTGCAAGAAGGATTGAAGAATCAAGAAGAAAAAGAACTAAGTAAGGATTTCTTGGCTCAATTTCTTTTTTCTTATATATAAATTGTGTAGAATCTAAGTTTCAAATTTATTTAATTTAATTTTTATTGAAAATTTGAAAAAGAGACCATAAGGGTTTGAGTTCAGAAAGTTTGGATTTGAAAGCATCTTGAAACACAATTTGAAGAGAAAATGGGTTTTTAAGTTTCAAGAATGGGTTTTGTATTGGGATTTATGGTTTGAAATCTTTAAACTTGAAATTTGTTATGGGTATTGTGGGGTTTTGTCTTAAAACCTTAGGGAAACACTTATGTGTCAAAGGATTTGGGAACTTCTAGGTAAATCATGGTGATTTTGAATGAAAAAGTTGAATTTTCTCGGTTGTTTTCGTTGAAATTGAGTTACCAGTCAACTGGTAGCTTCATCTAGTCGATTGGAGGACCTGCAAATGGGTACCAGTCAACTGGGTACTTAGTCGATTGGAAAATGGGTAGATAATTTTTGGACTTAATTGAGTCGACTGGAAGTTCTATACAGTCGACTGAAAGAGCAATACAGTCGACTGAAAGAAGAATACAGTCGACTGGATCAGCTTATTCTTAAAGAAAATCAAAGTTTTTCTTATATTTCAAGGTTTTAACTCCTTTTAAACTATTGCAAATGAATTATGAGTTAGAAATATAGTTAAATTATTGTAAAAACATTTACACCAAGAAAGAGTAAATACTTTGAGTTAGGACATAGTTTTCCTTCTTTACTTTCTTTCTTGGTGTAATTAAGTGTTATAATTATGTAAATCTTATTTTGATTAGTTAAGTAATATCTTTTATAGGTGGAATTGAAGAACGTAATAAGAGCAAGAAAATAATTCGAGATTAAGACTCGATTCTCAAGGTGAGATTACTTTACTCTTAGTAAACATAAAGGTTAATAATGAAAAGAGAAAGATTAATACGTATGAAAAGTATAAGTAATGATTTTGTATATAATGAGATAATGAGACTCCTTATGTTTGCATATAAGTAAATGGATAGAATTGGTATGTTATTGAGGGAAGAGTGATGGGAGAAATTGTGGTAGGTCCCTTCCCATGAAGGGTGTAAGGGTTTCAAAGAAACTTTGGATGAATAGGACCCCACTTGAAAGAATGGTGTATGGGATCTGAAATTTGAGAAATTGTAAAATTGTAAATGAATGATTGAGAAGTACGTACTGGTATGTGGGAGATGTCCCCGTTGTATTGATTTTTTTTTTGGTTGAAATTATTGAATTATGCTTCATTTCATATTGTATTGTACATTATGTGAAAATGATTTGATTGACCCATGATTGGCGTATGATTTGATAAGCCCATGAAGGGTGTGTGATTTGATTTACCCATTGTAGAAACTCAATTCATTCCAAATTTTTTTAGCGGACTACACTCATGTTCCTATGATGAATCTTTAATCTTAGTGTGCTCGGACTTGGTAAGTGGGGAAGTATGGATTTAATTGGAGAGTATGAGCAATTGTAAGACCTTTTTGTTCAATCCATTTAATTCACTTTAGGTTTAAATCAATTGAACTTTATTTGATTTAACTAATATAAGACCAAAGTCTTCATATAAATTTTGACCAAATCCAAAACCCACTAAAGCCCATCGATCTTTCCTAAGCCTAAACCTTTTTAGCCCATATTTCACGCCCAAGAAGACTTTTAATTTTAAGGGTGAAATTCCAATTTCACCCTCCACTTGGATCTCTTTGATTGGTTCACTTTTTTCAAAGTAAAAGTTACATTTTTATAACCAAAAAAATGTCTCTCTCCTCTCCTTATGTGGTTGGCCATAATGAGGAATTTTCACTCTTTATTTTTGCCTTTTGAACTCACATCTCCCTTTTAGATTCCTTCATCTTCTTTTTTACCAAATGCTACATTTTTCCATACAAAATAAGACTTTTTTTTTTCACCTAAAAAGCAAAAACAATGCACTTATAAAGTAGTTGATTTTTCTCCCTCTTTGGACAGCTATGTGTACCAAAATGAAAAAGTTTCTCTTCTTCTTCTTTTGCTTAGTTCATTTGAAATCACCTTATCAATCTTCCACCCTTTACTAAAAGTTAAATAACACATTTTTTCCCCAAAAAATCACATTTTATACCCCAAAAACAACACTTAAAAAACAATATATATATATATATATATATATATATATATATATATATATTAAGAATGAAGCGTTTTTCTCCTTTCTTTTGCTTTGTAATTGCACTCTTTTTTTCCTTAAGATTTTCCAATTTATTATATATCAAAAACCAAATAAAATTGCGTCTTTTCCACTCCTTTTGGTTGTCTAAAGCAAGGAAAGTTTCTCCTCACCTTTTTTGCTTTTGCTTTATTGATATCACTCCAAAATGTCCTTTCTTGTTCACCTTTTTACAAACCTTCTTCTTCACTTTTTTTTTTTCACATCAAAGAAACCCCTCCCTCTTCCACATGTCTAGCCACCTAAAAATCTTTTCTCTCTCGTTTTTCACTTGGTTAACCATATCTCATATCTCTAGGCCTACCTTTACACCCCAAAAGTGAAACACCTTTTTCATCTCAAATTTTGAAACTACTTTTCCCCTTCTCTATATTACCAACCATGCACCTTATTTTCACCCATTATTTTGTTTTTTTTTAATCTCTTGGCAAACCCTTACTCCTCCTATAAATACCCCTCTTTTTTAACACAAAAAAAAAAACACAACACAACACAACACTAAGGCAAAGTAATGCAAAAAAGAGAGAAAAGAGAGAAAGTTTAGAGAGAAAGAAAGAAGTGAGGAAAGAGATAAAAAGACAGAAGAGTAAGAAGATCAAAGAGAGGAATATAACAAAAGAGAAGAGAATGTTCAAGAAAGGTGAGAAAAGAACAAAGAATGAAACACAAAACAAGAACTAGTGAGAGTTCTTCATCATTTTCGACAACTTTTTGTTTTTTGGTCTTCTAATCTTCATTGAAATCATTCTTCCAACTTCACTATGCTCACAAGAGCACAAGGATCTCCAAGGATAATCCCTAAACGTGGAGATTTTCCTTAGCCAAAAAAGGTTGATTAAGCTTCTACCTTTTGCAAAATAAATTGTTAGCATGATTCGTGTTTTTAAACCACCTTGAAAATAAAGTAGATTAATTTGGCTCACTTTAAAAGTTTTGTCTCAAGATACTTACTAGCTTATTAGCATTTTATTTTTCACGAGTTATATTTCTTTCTTTAGTTAGCCACTAGTCATAATGTAGTCTCCCCATTAAATGCAATATTAAATTAACGGTAGTTTTAAAATTTTTTCCTTTAGTTTAGCACTTTAAGATTTTTTATGTTCTCTAAGTTAGATGTTTTATTTTAAGTTGTCATACCAGCAAGACCTTTACCCAACCTGGTTCCACTATAATGGGATCTTTTCAAATATTGCAATTTTCACCAGTCAGCCGGCCATGACACTGATGGGTGTCAAAGACTAAAAAATGAAATCCAAGACCTCAATGATAATGGTTTGGAGCCACCCCAAGTAGCAAAATCCCCATGCCCAACTACCATAATGTACTCTCACCAAACTTCCTAAATATGATTGAGGACTCATCTACCACCTTTGACCCTTCCACCCTAATCACCATAATAATCAAACACAACCCTAAACACGATCCTAAACACTACCCTAAATACCAACCAATCCTTACCCTATAGTACCTCAGAAATTTCAAATATATGGAGCCTCGGTCAATGGGATTTAGGATAGTGGTAATAAAGATGGCCAAAGGGTAGTGGCAAGAACAATGGCTGGAAAAGCATTGATAGATCCAATGGGGGCAAATAGTGTGGTGAAAGCAATAGTTTGGGTTAGAAACAGGTCGGTCACTGAAGGAAATAGTGAAAAAGTGTATGTGGTAGTGAAACAGAGAGGCAAAACTGTGTGGGATAGAAGTAGTGAAGATGAAGAATAGGTGAGTCACCTGACTCATGGTGGCCGATATTTTAAGCCACCTCACCTTGAAGCTGACAATCCAAGAAGAGGAACAAGAGATGAAGAGAGAATGGTAACAAAAAAAGAGAAAGAGAAAGAAGAGGAAGAAGATTCGGTGTAAAGACAACTTAAGAAAACACATGCCAACATCTCGATTTGGGGGTTACTCATGTCCTCGAAGAAACATTGACAGGTTATACTTGATCATTTGGGTGAAGTTAACTTTCCCCTAAGTACTTTTCTTGATGTTCTTCTGGTGCTACTTAGCGTATTGAAAAAGGGAAGCACAGAATTGACTTTTGGTGATAAGGATATCCAACCATACGGGAGAACTCATAACAGTGCATTGTATCTGATAGTGAAGGAGAAAAATATGCCCATGGTATTGGTAGATAATGGGTCAGCTCTGAACGTTTTACCTATGCGGACAGCTCAAATCTTAGGGCTTGAGCAAGATGATTTCCAACCAAATAGTTAGATAGTTCGAGCCTATGATAATATAAAGTGCATGATAGTCGGGATAGTGAGCTTGAGGTGCAAGTTGGGTATGGATGATATAGTGATTGACTTTCATGTCATAAACATCATTACCTCCTTTAATATGTTGTTGGGCAGGCCATGGCTCCACAACCTAGAGGCAATACCTTTTACCTACCATCAGCAGGTAAAATACAGAACGGGGAACCAAGTCATAACCTTGTGCAGGGATAAGTTGGTATTTCCCCAGTGTTCGATATTCAAGTAGAAAGAAATAAGCTATATGGCTTTACTTTCGAGGAAGTGGTAGTGATTGACACTATAGAAGCCGACCCTTGCATTAACCCGAAATTTTTTCATATAATGACAGCGATAAGCTACTTCCCAGGGGCAGGTCTGGGTAAATACGAGCAAGGAGTGAAAGAATTCTTGGACTTCAAACAACAGTTTGGGAGGTGAGGCTTAGGTTATGAACCTAGTAACAGCAATAACAAAACAAAAGGCAACTCTCGTTTGACTCTGAATGGGTACTTCGTGAAGGAAGAGGAAGATTTCCCTTACTATGGATTCTTTGAGCCATAGATGGACAAAAGAACTCAGAAAAGGCAACCAGGATTTGAAATTTTCTTCAATCTCGAGTTATTTGAGAAAAAGCAACGATAGGGAACAAAGAACCATCGCAGACAAATGATTGGATCGAGAACCTGAACGGTGAAGCCATGGTTATTCTAATGACGAGAGAAGGCCATGTGAGCAGTTTCGATCCCAGTGTGCTGATTAGGTTGGTTGATAAGTGCACCAATAGTAGTCAAGGACCCAGATAAGTATCCCTTTCTTTTTCTCTTTGTAAAAGAGTCCAAGGTAAGTAGGGGAATGATGTCCATGATCCCCTTTCTGAGTCCGGTGATGTACTCGCCAAAAAAATGAATGAAATAATGAATGATTTTGAGTACTTTGAGTATTCTTTATGTGATGGAAAACCCTAAGTGAAATTAACCAAGAACCCCCTTCATCAAAGTAGATTGTTGAGCTAGTTGAAAATGAAAAAGAAAGCATGGTCTAACCTAAAATGGAAGAAACTCTAGTCATTAATCTATGCACTGATGAAAATCCACAAGAAATTCGCATTGGCTCAAGTTTATCTAAAAAAGAAAGTGAAATTTTAATAAAACTTTTGCACGAGTACAAAGATGTATTTGCTTGGTCATATGAGTATATGCTCGGTATCGATCCAAAGATTGTATAGCATAAGATTCCTTTGAACCCAGATGCTAAGCTAGTCAATCAGGAGTTAAGAAGAATACGAGCCAATTGGGTGGTTAAGATCAAAGAAGAAATCCTCAAACAATTACAAGCCAATTTCTTGATGGTTTTCGAGTACCCTCAGTGGGTAGCGAATGTGGTAGTAGTGCCAAAGAAAGATGGAAAGTCAAGGTATATATGGATTTTAGGGACTTAAATCGGGCCAGCCCTAAAGATAACTTTCTTTTACCTCACATAGATACCCTTATAGATAATACTGCTAGCAATGCCCTTTTGTTATTCATGGATGGCTACTCTAGGTATAATTAGATTCTCTTGGCTCATGAAGATAGGGAAAAAACTACCTTTACCACTCAGTGAGGGACCTTTTGCTATAGAGTCATACCATTCAGACTCAAAAAGGCTAGGGTGACTTATCAGAGGATGACCACCACTTTATTACATTATATGATCCACAAAGAAGTGGAAGTATATGTGGATGATATGATTGTCAAGTCTAAAAACAATGAAGGACATTGGGATGCCTTTCGAATGTTCTTTGACAGAATTCAGAAGTACAAGCTATATTTGAATCCTAAAAAGTGTGCTTTTGGAGTCGCCACTGCTAATCTCTTGGGTTTCATGGTTAGTGAAAGCGGGATTGAGGTAGACCCAAAAAAGTGACAGTAATTCAGGAAATGTCAACACCGAAAATGGAGAAAGAGGTTAGAGGATTTTTGGGAAGACTTCAGTATATCAATAGATTTATTACCAAGCTTACCCATACCTATGAGCCCATCTTCAAGATGCTAAAAAAAGACCAACTAGTGAGGTGGAATGAACAGTGTCAGTAAGCCTTTGAGAAGTTCAAAGACTATCTCAAGAACCCCTTAGTGTTGATCGCACCTAAGCATAGTGCTCCATTTTTTTTGTACCTATCTATCACTAACACCTCTATGGGGGCCATGTTAGCTCAAGAAGACAAAGGCAAAAAACAAAAAAGAAAAGGCAATATACTATCTTAGCAAAAAAACTCATGGCTTATAAGTTAAACTATTCTTGGGTAGAAAAGACTTCTCTTGCTCTAGCGAATTTCCCATGAGGCAAAAAAGAAGTTGAAGAGTTTAATTTTCCAAATGAAGGAATTCTGGAAGTCGAAAACTGTGAATGGAAGATGTATTTTGATGGGGCAGCTAATCAGAAAGGTTTTGAGATCGAAGCAGCGTTAGTCTCTCCAAAAGGAATTGTTACTACCTTGTCAGTTCACTTGAATTTTGAGTTCACCAATAATGTGACTAAGTATGAGCCTTGCAATACAGGTTCAGAAGCATTTGTTGATATTGGGGCAAAAAAGGTCACAGTGTATGGAGATCCTCCTTAGTCATTTTTAAATCCCGAGGAGAGTGGAAAACTAAGGACGAGAGGATGAAACTTTATCAGAACCATCTCAAAAACCTAGTCCAATGCTTCAACAAAGTGTTATTCTCTTACTTGCCTCGGGCCCAGAATCAGTTCGCCGATGCACTGGCTACTCTAGCTTCAATGTTGGAGATGCCTGAAGCAGTTGAGGAAATTCCACTAGTGGTGGAGTAAAAGGTTAAATTGGCCTATTGTTTGGCCATCGAGATCCAAGCTCGGTCATCTGATGGTTTACTTTGGTATACTAACATTCAGAACTTCCTGCAAAAGGGAGAATTCCCGACCAATAGTGAGAAAAGGGATAGATGGGCAATACAGTCATTGGAATCACAGTTCTTCATTTGTGGTGAAAGACTATATAGGAGATCATTTGATGGGTTCCAACTACCCTGTGTAGATGAAGACACTGCTAAGAAGATCATGCTGGAAGTACATGAAGGTATCGGAGGTCCGCACATGAAGGAAGAATTTTGGCAAGAAAGATCCTCCGTTTAGGTTATTATTGGATTAGCATGGAGACTGATTGTTTTAATTATGTGAAGAAATGCCATAAGTGTTAGTTGCAAGGTAACTTAAAACATTTGCCGCCCTGAGAACTCTTCAGCATGACCATAACTTGGCCTTTTGTAACTTGAGGGGATAGATGTGATCAGAAAAATATCTCCCTAGGCTTCCAATGGTAATGAGTACATCCTGGTGGCAATTCACTATTTCACCAAGTGGGTGGAAGCCGCCTCATTTTCCATCTTAAGGGCTAAGCACATGGTAAAATTCATTAATCATAACATCATCTGTCATTATGGAGTACCTTTTGAGTTGATCTCAAACAATAGCACGCACTTCTAAGGCGAGGTCACATATTTACTCAATAAATACAAAATTAAGCACCAAAGCAATGAGGCAATAGAAACGGCTAACAAGAATGTTAAGGGTATATTGGCCAAAATGGTAGAGACTTGTCACGATTGGCATGAGAAGCTACCTTATGCATTGTGGGGATATCTACCATTTAAAAAAAAAAATTGAATCTCTCTATCTCGAACTACGTGAAGGCTTGATCCGATTTATGGGTATGTAGGCAACCACTTTGGTGCAACCATACCTTTTTTGGAAATCCCTTCATTTTTTTGGGTACTTTTATTTTTCCCGCAAATACATCTCTTGTACAATTATCCAAAGATAATAAAAAGAAATTCACACTTTGAATAAGATATGTTGAGCCAATGAAATAATTGAAATCGGAATCGATTTAATGCATTAAGGACTTAAGTTTCTTGAAATGCCATTTCTTTTTCATTCTCCAAGGATTTTCTTATTACATAATGAAAATGCAAGTACGTGACATTATTTCGAAATTGTACTGGACTCCCTATAGTAGTGGTTTTCTTTTCTTCCTTCCGGTATGCTTTCGCTTGATGCCAGACCCATACTAGATAGTCTTCAGAGACAATGAAGCAAGTTGTAAAGATGGTGCGAGGAATTTGAGTTATGGTGCACTTGGGCCAAGTACCTCGGATCCACTCAATCAATCGTTTTCTCATTAGACAAGTATAATAGCCATGGTTAGGTAGCAGAATAGTATGTGGTTGCCCATATTGCTTAAGAATCCACACTGGGGAATAATATGAGCAGTGGGTGTTGCCGGCAAGCACCACACAACCTTTTTTAAAGGTTGACAAGGTAGGCATAGTAATCTTCCACCAGGGGCATACTTGCCGGATTTGTAAAGCCCCAGGTATTTGAAGCCAGTTGAGCTAGCCCTCTAGTGAATCTTGCTTAACTAAGAGTTTGCACCCCTGAAAATGTTTTGGCTCATATTTAGTGTTAGAATTATTGGGCGGAGTTAATATTGACAACTTATCAAATAGGCACATTTGAAGAGGAAAACATCATATACCATTTGATAGTTGAAAGGAGTCAGTAAAACATAAAGTACTTGGAGTAACAAGGGGCTCCCGGTGAGATAAATGAACTCACATTGACAGAAGCTATCAAGGCCATTCAGAGTGGTGGCTAATACGACACCCATTGGACATGATCCTTCTTTAGATTGTTTGTCCACGTCGAGCAGTGTTTTGTGGACCCTCGAACTATGAACCTTCATGAAAAATGTGACAAAGATGTAGAGGAATAGTATATTCTGATGATGGTTGGTAAGATCTTTTATTTCAGTTCCAAAAAGATCAGATGCTAAAGGCACTATGCCTAAACAATCGCCTGACAAGATAGTTTCAACTTTGGCCTTGGTGATCCCAAATAACTCCATGGAAAGTTCAGTGTGATGATCAGTGTGTGGAGGAAGGTAAATTTGGTTGGATGGCTTTCGATGGATGAGTGCACAAAATTCCTCATACTTTGGACATAGTTCATCAAGATCAAATTGAAAGTCGTGGGTATTAGGATCCCAGCTTGTTGTAGCTGTCTTCAAGAAATCCCAGTCGATTTTAACTCTCTTGAGCAAAAAAATCGCTTTGATGCCATAGCGAGAGAAATTGTGGAGCTTGATGCCTTTCATGTTGTCGATCCAGTGTATCAACTGAGTTGAGATAACTTCCATGGCCATTTCTTTTGAAGAAGTAGGGAAGAAAGATTATGGACAAGTTGTGAAGCTTCGTTCTTAGAACTACTAGACGATGTGTACCAAATAAGAGAAAGATTAGGTTTAAATGTGTAATGACCCATCCTAGATTGTCCACCCCCGAGACAATGTCATCACATTTTGAAAATCTCAGCATGACACATATATGCAACAATAAAAATAATACTAACATAAATTTTTACTTTAATCATCAATCCTCAACAAGGGAGGTACATCATTCTAATATTGACTTAAACATAATATACAACGCAAAATGCATGAATATTTACAGATAAATTTTTATTTTATTTTCTTATTAGTCTGAGGAGGTGGACACGTACGTGGCTTACAGAAAATGATTTCGTATGACTCTCAACCCACCAGACTATTTGTCCTGTCTACTACCTGAAATCATTGTACAATGAAGGATGAGCTTCACAAGCTCAGTGAATTAAATTTACTAGAAGTATTCAATTTGTGTGAATAGTCTTTTTATATTTAATTATTTATATCTCATATGACTAGATAATAGCATATAGTCTAATATTTAGATAGTTCTTATCTTATCATACTTTTATGTTTCTTTCTCACCATAATTGTCTCTCTGTGAGACTCATTTATCTATAAATAAATGTATAATAACAACAACACTTCAATAATACAATCAACATGTAAAACAGATGCAATGCATGAATTATTATCGGAGAAAGTTTCCTCACATGTCAACATGTTTTTATCTTAGATCGGTCTCCTCCCTGTTCTTTCATTTCCAGTATATACCGGCTGTCACAATATTTATTTTCAGCATATACAGACTGTCACGGTTTTCCTTTATTTCTAGCATATACCAGTTATCATGGTTTTTCAATTAGACCGGCCCTCTCCCAGTTCTTTTATTTTATACAATGCGTATGAACAATGATATGAAATATGCATATGAACAATGATATAAAACGAACATGAATTCAAATATTAAATTTAGTTATCTTGTCTTTCCTCAAATTTCTATTTGATCGATTCCACTAATTTCTTCTCCTCATATATCACATCAATTTATCGACCATAACTCATCAAGAATTTTATTTATCACCATCATTATTAAATCGACTCATTATTCTAATAATATTACTTCTCACATAATAATTTTCTACATGTCCAATATTTATATCATACTTATCAATCAATTTTTCATCCACCACCAAAGCATAAGCTAATAATTTATTTTAACATTATCACTAAATACTTCATTTTTGTCTAGATTACTTAAAGTAAATCTAACTCACCACGTAGCACTTAGAGCTACCTGTGGATCACCTCATTGTCTTTCCTGCTCTTCTCAGCAATTTCTCCCGGCTACTGATCATCAACACTTGACATAATATTAATATTAAAATTTTAATTTATTCTTTAATTCTTCATAATTTACACCCTTTGAAAATTCCCACTTTGAATTTCGAAAAATTTCATGTATGCTAAAAATTCAAAAATAAACATTATGTTATTACCTTCTATTTTTCTTATAGCTTCTCGTGACTCTCCATAAAATTCTCCCGTAAACCCCTTCAAAATTTTGCTCTTTCAACCTTTATTTCGATCCTAAAGTGTTTAAAGAAATAGAGTAATTGAAGGAAAATCAAACATGATTTGGTAATTAATAAAATAAATTACATATTTATATATAAGTAAAATTTAGTTGAAATTTCTCAGCAGCTCAAATTTTCCTTTCAAACTCAACAGCTTTACTGCCTTACATGCAGCAAGGTTGCCTTCTCTTGTTTTTTTTTTCCTCTTCTGTTTCTTCTTTTGGATGACTCTAGAATTTTTTTTTTTAGTTTTATAAAAATTTAACTTTTTGCATTTAAATATGTATTATTTTAACTCTATATCATATTTATTAAAGTACTTCTTTACTGTTACATTACAAATATGGGTATTACAAATGTTTTAAGTCAAATTAAATTAAATGGTCAAAGAATAGGCTGCTAAAAGCTAGATAGGTTAGAGTGTACAAATCAATGGCCACTTTCTAGGGCTCTGTAAAAGTTTTCCTTTAAAAGTTTTAGAAAATAGCAAAAGCCTTAAGCAATCATGTGATTTCTTCACCAAATTTTTAAAGTGAAATGACATCTCTTGCATGCTTTGTTTCTTTTCTTTTTTCAAAATTTTATAAAGAAGAATCCTAAATGCCATGACTTAGCTCACACCCAAGTTTTTTTTTTTTTTTTTGTGATTTAACAAATATTAATGAAATGACTCTACAAAACCAATAAGTAAAAGCCCTCATAGTAGGCAAAATCACCAAAAAGCCTCACAGTAGGCACAATCACAAATCGTCAGCAGGCAAACCAAAGTCCACGTCAGCAGGCAACCCAAATCCCTCATAGCAGGCAAAATCACCAAAAATCCCTCACAGCAGGCAAAATCACAAAAAAAGAGTCTTTATCAGCAGGCAAACCAAAGTCATCATTAGCAGGCGAACCTAAGCCCTCATTAGCAGGAAAAATCACAAACCAAAGTCCTCGTAGCAGGCAACCCAATGTTCTCATCAGCAGGCAAACCAAAGTCCTCGTCAGCAGGCAAACCTAAGTCCTTATTAGTAGGCAAAATCACAAACTAAAGTCCTCATAGCAAGAAACCCAATATTCTCATCAGCAAGCAAATCAAATTCCTCGTCAGCTGGCAAACTTAAGCCCTCATCAGCAAGCAAACCAAAGTCTTCGTTAGTAGGCAAACCTAAGACCTTATTAGCAGGCATAATCACAAAGCAAAGTCCTCGTTAGCAGGTAAATCAAAGTCCTTGTTAGCAGGCAAAATCACAAACTCAAAGTCCTCATAACAGGCACAGATCGGTCCAGTAATATCACATGAGTGAATGGACGCCAGCTCCATCACTCTAGGTATGTATCATTCTTATAGGTGATCCTATGACACCAATTTTTCCCAACAACACGTTTACTTTTATGCACACATCAAATATTTGTCGTTCTAAAATTTTGAAATGAAATAGCGATCACTTACAACCATTGATTGGAACTCTCAAAGGAGCTCCAATAAAAAGGAGGCAAACTATAGGCACCCAATTTTGTTTCAAATTTTTTTAACGAACCACACCTAGGTTCCTATGACGAATCTTTGAACCTAGTGTGCTCGGATTTGGTATGTGAGGAAGAATGAATTTAATTGGGGAGTAGAAGCAATTGCAAGACCCTTTTGTTCAATCCAATTAATTCACTTTGGGTTTAAATCAATTGGACTTTATTTGATTAAACTAATCTAAGAGTAAAGTCTTCATTTAATTTTTGACCCAATCCAAAACCCACTAAAGCCCATTGATCTTCCCAAAGCCCAAACACTTTTGGCTCAAATTTCAAGCAAATGAAGAATTTTAATTTTTAATGGTGAACTTCCAATTTCACCCTCTATTTGGAACTCCTTGATTGGTTAATTTTTCTCAAAGTAAAAGTTACTTTTTTTATAACCAAAAAGATGTCTTTCTCCTTTCCCTATATGGCTGGCCATAATGAGGAATTTTCACTCTTTATTTTTGCATTTTGAACTCACATATCCCTCCTATATTCCTTTATCTTCTTTTTTTTACCAAATGTTACATCTTTCCACACAAAATAAGACTTTTTTTTTTCACCTAAAGAGCAACAACAATGCACTTTTAATGTAGCTGATTTTTCTCCTTCGTTGGACAACCATGTGTACCAAAAATGAGGAGTTTCTCTTCTTCTCATTTTTCTTAGTTAATTGGACATTAACTTATTAATCTTCACACCTTTCCTAAATGTTAAATAACACCTTTTTTTTTAAATTCAAATACTCACATTTTATACCCTAAAAACAACACTTAAAAAACAGTAGTTTTTTTAAGAATGTGAAGCCTTTTTCTCCTTTCTTTTCCTTTGTAATTGCACTCTATTTTTCTTTAAGCTTTTCCACTTTATTATATATCAAAAACCAAATAAAATTCTGTCTTTTCCACTCCCTTTGGTTGTCCAAAGAAAGGAGAGTTTCTCCTTACCTTTTTTGCTTTATTGAAAACACTTCAAAATGTCATTTCCTGTTCACCATTTTGCAAACCTTCTTCTTCACTTTTTTCACCTCAAAGAAAGCCCCCCTCTTCCCCATGTCCAGCCATATATAATTCTTTACCCTCTCACTTTTCAATTGGTTTACCACACCTCACTTCTCTAGCCACACCTTTACACCCCAAAAATGAAACACCTTTTTCATCTCAAAAGTTGAAACTACTTTTCCCCTTTCTATATGACTAGCCATACACTTTCTTTTCACCCATTATTTTTCTTTTTTTAATCTCTTGGCCAACCCTTACTCCTCCTATAAATACCCCCCTTTTCTAGCACAAAACACAACACAACACTAAGGCAAAGTAATGCAAAAAAGAGAGAAAAGAGAGAAAAAAAAAGAAATTTTATAGAGAAAGAAAGAAGTGAGGAAAGAGATAAAAAGAGAGAAAAGTAGGAAGATCAAAAAGAGGAATATAACAAAAGAGAAGAGAGTGTTCAAGAAGGGTTAGAAAAGACCAAAGAGTGAAACACAAAAGAAGAGCTAGTGAGAGTTCTTCATCATTTTCGGCCACCTTTTGTTTTTTGGTCTTCTAATCTTCATTGGAGTCATTCTTCCAACTTCACTAAGCCCACAAGAGCACAAGGATCTCCGAGGATAATCCATGCAAGTGGAGATTTTCCTTAGCTAAAGAAGTTTGGTTAAGCTTCTATCTTTTGCAAAATAAATTGTTTGCATGATTCATGTGTTTAAACCACCTTGAAAATATACTAGTTTAATTTGGCTCACTTTAAAAGTTTCGTCTCAAGATACTTACTCGTTTCTTAGCATTTTATTTTTCACCAGTTATATGTATTTCTTTAGTTAGCTACTACTCATAATGTAGTCTCCCCATTAAATGCAATGTTAAATTAACAGTAGTTTTAAAGTTTTTTCCTTTAGTTTAGTACTTTAAGATTTTTTTTTTTTTTTTTTTTTTTATGTTCTCTAAGTTAGATGTTTTATTTTAAGTTGTCATTAATTATATGTGAACTTTAATTCTTTAAGAATAATATTGGGCTCCTTTGGTCCTTGTTAATTTTGGGCCCCCTTTGGCCCATTAAAAATGTTACTATTTACTAGTTATTTTGAATCTCATATTTAAAGTAGTTTAGTTTAAATCTATTTAGTTTAATTCATATTTTTTAACTCGTCTAGTTTAAAATAGCTTAGTTTAATTCATTCAATTTAGTCTCAAGTTTAATTCTCTAGTTTAACTTACATAACTAATCCACCTAGTTTAAATGCATGCAATTTAATTTACTTCTCATCTATACTTTGTAAGTAGTTTTAATATTTTTTTCATAGTCAAAGCAATTTATTTCCTTTATATACTTACTTTTACTACATTACATTAAAGTTAATATTTGGTGTTGCTTTGTTTGAATAAAAATTGTAAAATGTGTGCTTGGTTTAATTAGTAGTGTATGATAATAATACTTGAATTAAAATTTTGATTAATTTTCTTGAAACACAAAAGGCTAGACTTCGGTCTAGGTAAGAGAGAGAGCTTTAAATCCTCACTCTTTTGCACCCAAATCTCCCGAGCTTTGGAATTTCTCACGTAGACCAATGACAAGGTATTTTACCCCCTTCAAGGTCAAATGGTGGCTCCTTATCGGTCATCCTTGCTTTATGATTGGATACAAAAAGGACTCCTTGTCTAATACATTAAAAGTGCACCAATCATGGGAGCCTCTTTACTACTTATAAGGGGTTTGTATAAGAATTGGTAGGTTTCACTCGTTTCCATATGTCTACTCACCATAACCCCCACCCTTCTCATATCTACCTTCTTTAAGGGGAATGGCCTTGGGTATTGAGCCGGATGCATAGGTCTCAGGCGAAAAAGAGCAGTGCCTACACCGATGAAGGGTATATGTTTAATTTGTCTGTTGAGAGGCTTGTAATACTTTTGTTATGGATAAATGAAAATTCTTAATATTGTAAGAATAATACTTGATTAAATAAGGAATTGAAAGCGATTACTTTAAGTAAAAGTGAGTGAACTTTATGGCTAAACCCCTCCTATTGATCTTTACAAGAAGTTTTTTCAGAAGATCTTGGATCTTAGGCAACAATTTATGGAGAGATTGAAGTCTTTTAGGTTAGCCCATGTGCGAGGCATCATTGTCCAACTCTTTTGTATAAGTTTATATATATATAGTTTTTTCGTGTATAAAAATCAACCCTAGAAGGTTGTGTCCCTTGAGACACCATGTACTCTTTAAACGATATGCTTAATGCTTTTGATATAATTATATGAATATTGTATATAATACGATGTAAGTTTGGAAGCTTTTATTGTTATGTATGATTGTCCAGGTGCTCAGTTTTGAAAAGTATTGGATACTGTTCCAAGTAGAGCCCACTTTGGATGGGTCATTACATTTTTTGTATAAGAGCTTTAGGTTAAAAGTTGAATTTAGTTTTATTGTTTCTAAATGAGTTATTTTGTATAGGGATCAAGCATGCCACTTGGACAGAATAGAGGTAGAGGTGAAGGTGTGGGACATGCCCGAAGAAGGGGTAATGTTCCAATCTAGGGGGAGAGAAATGAATTACGAGAAGTGTTAACTCAAGCACTAGGTAGAATTGGGGAACTGGAACGTAGATTGGGGGAACAAGATTGACAAGCTCCAGATTTACTAGAAGGTCAAGTAGGTGTCGCTGAAAAAAATGGTGTTTTGATTAGAGAAGATGAATTGGGAAGAGAAATAGAAGGGGATATATTCAATTGATTCAATAAACTATCGCCACCCAATTTTAAGAGTGCTAAGAATCCTCTAGAAGCTAAGAAATGGATTAAGAAGATGGAACATCTATTCGAAGTATTACCAGTTTCAGATAGACAGGTTTCCTTCTCATCATTTAAGTTGGAGGAGGAGGAGTCGAGCTGGTGGGATGACATTTTTCCAAGGCTGAGGATTGATGTTGATAAACCATTGACGTGGATGAGGTTTAAGGAAGTGTTTTATGATCAATATTTTCTGATTTCTTACAATTAGAAAATGATTTTATTTATCTGAGACAAAATGCTATGACAGTAACCCAATATGATGGAAGGTTTATTGCACTATCCAGATTTGTTCCAGAATTTGTAAATACTAAAGAAAAGAAATGCAAAATGTTCCTTGACAGTTTGAATTATGAGATTTGTACTAAATTTTCTTATATGGATTTTTCCACCTATGCTAAATCAGTGGATAAAGCACTATGAGTAAAGAATGATGTAATGGAGTTGAAGGGATGTAGTGAATTGTAAAAAAGGAGTAGGTAAGAGGATACCCGAGAAAGAAGCTATAGATTTAGAACTCAATGAGGTTGACCTTTCCAAAGAAGTAGATCAGTTTATCAAGATAGACAAGGTATGGAGAGTAAATCATTTATGTTGAACCAAGATCAGCAAAGTGAACCTACAATATTAGTTATGCAAAGTTTAGTAGGAGGAGTTCAGTTGTGAAAAGTGAACTAAATATGCATGGAACCATGTTCAAACCACCATGAAAGTATTCATGCATGCCTTTTAATAGGAAAACCTAATGCTTGTATATCTGTCATAACAAATCATGCTCTTCTCGTACTTTATCTTACTGTTGGTATAAAACAAATGATCAGTACATTATTGGTACCGATTGGGATCAAACAATTACTGATCGAGAGCCCCCTAGCTCTAATCGATAGATACTTGGAAGACTATAAATTCGTCCTAGTTTTGTCATAAAAATTTATGAATGATATAACTATGTTGATATTTTGTTCATATGAAATTGGAGTATACCAATTTTTTTCTTTAACATGTTTTTAAATTCCTATATATTTCAATGATTATCTCTTACTGCTTTATGCCATGATTTCTTGCCAAGCGTATGATTGAGTTAGAACATCGTCCTTAAAAGGAAAATGTTATCTAATCGATCATGTTGGGTCAGTAATCTCCTAAGTATACATACTCCTCTTTCACGTGATGTGCGAAATAACTGTTTTGGGAAGTGCATGCGTATTTCATTAGTGTATTTTAATTTAATTTAGCTTAAAACTTGAACACTTTTTGTAAGACACAAAGAGCTAGACTTCAATCTAGACGAGAGTGGGGGCTCAAATTTCTCCTTCTCTCATACCTAAATCTTCTTACCATAGAATCTCACACATAGACCAATGACAATGTATTTAGCCTCCTTCAAGGTCAAATAGTGGCTCCTAACCCATCATCTTTACTTCATGCTTGGATGACATAAGGACAAATGTGGGCAATGTGCCCCAACCTGAAAGAGTTCTCCTATTTGAAACCCCTTTACTAAATGACAAACGACGGTATAAGGCACGGTACCCATAAGGAGACACCTGTCCCACTAGAAGACTTAATCTTCCACACTTCACAAAAGACAAAATGGTAAGGTCATCTTGGAGGGCACACCAAATTTTCCCATTAGACTAAGATTTCAAGCTCTAGATAAAGGGCACACTATTCCAAAAGCATTATTCATTATAGTCTTCCCCATATATTCTCATCTCCTCACTCTTAGGTCATTTGTTAACTTAAGCATCAGAGAGCCCTCACTAGAGAGATATACTCCAAGCGGCTTATTTTTTAGGTATTTCAGACTCAGCTGAAGTGCATTGAACTTCATAGGACGATCTAAATTGATTAAATCATATATGAATTATTTTTGACATCAATAGATTGATGCCATTTGTGGGAACGAAAAAATATTTTCTGAACGATGTCGATTAAGAAACTACATCACCTCCCCCTACTAATAAGAATGCACTTTAGTTGACCTTTGAGTTCATCAAGCAAAATCTAATTGACCTACCTCCTTTGCCAGCCCTTATTGATGGACAAAACCCTCAATGTGCATTAGGGAGTCAACATAACCCTGAGCCATTGTTGAGTGAGTATGAGCTTTCCTCTTAAATGACTCCTTATCTAAGGATAACCTCCGATTTCAAAACTTGGACCATTACCTGATGGCCTCGGTGAGCCGGGCTGAGCACGAGGACCTCCGACAGTGGTATGATAGCATACCTACACAATTCAGCCAAAGTGTGCTCAAGCCAAGCTGAGTTCATTGTCACGAAACCATAACTCGACAGGATGATGTGCTGAGGAAGTCCTTCGAGATTAAATCTTAGGACCCACCTTTTCTATTTGAGGAAATGACCTCAAATAGAAAGAATGATTAACTTGATTAGTACCAGACTGAGAGGGTCGAACCTACTAGAAAAATTCCTATACGTTCTATCTGTGACAATGACTTTGTCTCCTACGTCTTTTTGAAAAAGAAATAGCAAGACTGTGATATGTCCAAAGTCAACAAGAATCTGCAAGAGATAAATGTCCATACCAAACTTTCTCTAAAGGAGAAAAGACTGGACATACGAGGTGGGTTCAAGCTCCACGACAACCCTTTCTCCAAGGAGATCATGAACGAAGTGGTATTTGACAAATTTGGTGGGTGTCGAATCCAACAAATAATAAAATTCTCACTCTCGAAAAATACAAATTGTAACAATGATGGTAAGGTCGTATCCACAGGGATTGGGTAGATTTATTTTAATGAAAATTAAATCAAAGAAAAAGGGGGGTTTTGAAATTTCGAAGTGAAATAAACGAGAAAGCAATTATAATCAACTAAAAACTAAGGAGAAATCAATATCAGGCAAATATCCAACCAAAGGTATAATTTCAGAATTGGTTCAGAGAATTGATCACAAATACAAGGATAAAATCTTCTATTCTTCACTAAATTGGTTATGGTTGTTAACAAGCTCTAACAACCTATCTCTCCTTACTTTCTCGATAACCAAAACAAGCTCTTTGATTACTTCTCTTGTTAATAAAAAACCCTAAACAAGCTCTTAGGATTTAATCTATCGACAGCATTAATAATTAGAGGAACTACCAATTCTAGCCAACAAATACACAAGCTCGATTCATTTAGACTAGGTTATATATCTCCATAACATAAATCGAAAATCTCTCTATAATCAACTTTGTTATTTTACCACTAATATTAGAACAATTAAACAATTATGGATTTAAAGTTCTAAATGGCAATTTATTGACCTAATAATTGAACAACGGGCCCTTTGTATTAATCAACCAAGACAATAATTTTTAATAAACATAGAAGATATATAAATAGAGAAGAAATATAAGAGCAATGAAAATTATTTAGATCTCAAAATTCTTGAGGAACCAAAACTTCAATTATCTTTCAGCTGGAAGAAAAATGTTTAGCTACTGATAATTAAAAGAAAACCTAAAGAAAAGAGAAGAAGAATTTTCTATTCAACAGCTATGCCTTCTATCTCAGATCCCCTTTTCTTTCAGCTAGGGTTAGTATTTATAACTTTCAAAACCTGCGGGTTGGCGCTGCACCGCCAACTTCCCGGCGCTGCAGCTCCAAGTTGCTGCCCAATCTTCACATATTATCTCCATTTCAGTGCTGCAACTTCAGCTTTCTGGCGCTGCAGCTTCAGCTTTCTGTCCTATTTTCACAATTATCCCCATTTCAGCGCTGCAGCTTCAGCTTTCTGGTGCTGCAGCTTCCACTTTCTGTCCAATCTTCACAAATCTCTTGATTTTGAATCCAATTTGATTTAACTCCTCAATATACTCTACAAAATACGAAACATAATCAAAATCCAAGATTTAAGCAATTATAACTATTAAAACATGAGGAAATATAACAAACATATAGATATTATGAGTTCTTATCAAATTCCCCCACAGTTAAACAATGCTTGTCCTCAAGCATATAATAGCTCGAGTTCGTCACCTTTTCTTATCATCATTCATTCTTCTACCTTTACTCATCCTCTATAATCCAAATTATCATGCCTTAAAGATTTAAATCTAAAGACAAATAAGAAACAAACAATTTCATAGTGTAAATTCTTATAAACCACACCATGAACAATCACCTCAATGATCTTCTCGAAATCAAAATGCAATAGGATCTAACACCCTCTCATTGGATTCACTCAATACGCTCAAAGTGTTTAAGGTATCAATGAACTCTCAAGTCAAAACATAGAAGATCTTTACCATAAGCTTGCTAATATATCACATCAATGGATTGAATTGAATGCAAAGAATCTAAGGGTCTTAAATGGGTTGTAATAGGGCTTAGGTAAGGTGTGGTGAGAAGGAATTTTTAGGTACTTTTATCAAAGGAATTATACCAACTACTCCACACAAAGCACAACTCAATAACGTCAAATTTTTTCTTCAATCAATTCACTTCCAAACAATTAAAATTGCACAACTTTTCTCTCTTTTTGGCCGGCTATTTTTTTCTTTTTCTCTTTTTTTTTTCTTTTTCTCTAGCTGCCTATTTTCTTTTTTTTTTTCTTTCTTTTTGCAATTCAAGGCACTTGTAACTTGAATCACTTTATTCACAGCATCTTTCAATCCTTTCAGAGATAATTTGAAGCTTCATGTGAACAAGCTAGTACGATCCTTCAATTAGAGGTTCAAAAGAGGGAAAACGATAAAAGAATGGGTTGATATTGCTTATACCATGGTTAACTTCCAACAAAAGGGCCAAGGTTCAAAATTGGCTTTCTACAGTAAAAATCAAGGTAGGATTTTTAAGAAAGTTAAATGGCTCCACCTAAATGCCCTTATTAATTCAATGCATCCAATTCAACAATGTAGTTTCTTGACATGCATAACAAAGCAAGTTCTAGAAAAATCAACTATGTATGACAATCACTCAATTAAGAAAATGGAGCATAATATAATATGAATGCTCATTAGCTCAAAAACGCACAAAAAAGGTCATGTGCATTAGATCCCACACACTTTTCATTTAATCAATCATCAAGAGCAATTAATCACTGTGTAGTAAATAAGAATTCAACCATTCATGCTAATCCCTTATTATGTCTCAATTTATCTCAATAATTCACAATAATCCAGATCATTTAAGACAAGCATCGACAGAATCTAGAATTTAGAAGAGAAGGATCACAAACAAGAACTAAAGTATCACTTGGATTTTGGAAAATTTTCTTGAAAAATGATGCAAAAATTGATCAAAATGGAGCTAAAAGTGAAGTTCAAAGTAAAATCAAAATCAAAATCAAATTCATATGTCATAGACCCTCCCCCACACTTAATCCATACATTGTCCTCAATGTATCAAAAAGTGATGCTCAAAAGCTATAAAAGAACAAGAGTAAGTAGAAAACTCCCCTAAAAATGTTGAGCATCAACCAAGATATCAGTCACGTGCTTGGGGGTGAAGGTGGTGTGAATCCCATGTAAGCAAGGAAAGCTGTCATGTTCCTGTCCAATCTGGTAAGTGATTTAACAATTTCTTCTGGTTTGTTACCAAATTTCATGAATCAAGATTTTCTGTAAGGCGTGCCCACGGGTTACGAAAATCATCTTCTGCCAAAAAAAATTGGAAAGAAAATCAAATGCACTCCAAAAAATGATAAAAATAATCTAAATAAAAGAAAAAAGAATAAAGAAAACAAGGAAAGTAAGACAAAAAGTTGGGTTGCCTCCTAAAAGCACCGTTCTTTAACGTCTTTGGCTAGACGTTGCCAATTTATGGCTCTTGGAGAATGGTTGTGGACGATTGAGGGTCAAACGTCCCCATGATGTAGTGCTTTAATCTATACCCGTTGACCTTGAACGTCGCCTTGTTTTCTTGTGTCGTATTTCAACGGCACCAAAAGGTTATACACTTATCACGGTGTATGGTCCAGTCCACCAAGATTTCAGCTTTCCCGAAAATATATACCTTCTTAGGACTTCCAGCAACCGTTTTTCCATTTTACTAGTCAATGAAGAAGATATTATAACGGAGAAAATATTTTTCTATAAATAAGCATATTTCAAATGAGCAAGTAAAGTTTTCAATTAAGTTATTATTATTTGTTCTTCTGGCACTTCTTTTCCCATTTCAGACTCAAAGTTCCTTGCTTCTTCTTGGATGACGAGTTCTTCAGTGGTAGTAGTCCCTTCAAGAGTGAAATGCCTGCTAAGTATAACTTTAAGTTTATCATCATCAATTGGATCAAAGATTTCCTGTGTTAACAGGTCAATAACATTCATAACAAAAACAGAAGACACATCATTAGGGTACCTCATGGCATCATAAATATTGAATTTAATAATTTCACCATCAAATTCCATTGTGAGTGTACCATCATGCACATCAATTTTTGTCCTTGATGTTTTTAGAAATGGCATTCCTAATAACATTAGTGTTGAATTAGAAGAGTCATCTTCTTCCATGTCAAGAACATAAAAATCAGTAGGAAAGACCAACCCATTAACTTGTACTAAGACATCCTCCAAGACTCCTTCAGGATATACATTAGATCTATCAGCAAGTTGAATAATCACACCTGTTTTTTTTAATGGACCAAGATTCAAAGATGAATAAATAGAGAGAGGCATGACATTTATTGAAGCTCCTAGATCTAACATTGCTTTCTTAATCCTAACATCACCTAGTTTGCAAGGGATAGTAAACATACTTGAGTCCTTGCATTTTGGAGGTAATTTTTTCTGGAGGACAGCTAAAACATTTTCCCCCATACTTACCTTTTCATTACCTTTCAACTTCCTCTTGTTGGTGCACAACTCCTTGAGAAATTTAGCATATCGAGGCACTTATTTAATTGCATCAAGTAAGGGAATATTTATCTCAACCTTGTGAAAAGTTTCAAGAATTCCCTTCTCTTCCTCTTCTTTCTTGGATTTAGTTAATCTAGTAGGAAAGGGAGGATTTGTCACCAATGCCTTTGGTTGTTCACTATCGAGTCCTCTAGGCTGGTCAGTTTGAGGTTGAGGAGCAACCACTTCTTTTTCAATTTCTTCTCCACGTGCTACCTTACTGGGTTCCTTCAACTCTTTCCCGCTTCTCAAGGTAACTGCACTATCATTTTGTTTTGGGTTAACAACAGTTTGTGAGGGTAATTTACCTTGAGATTCCAATTGGTTCACAGAAGATACCAATTGACTCATTTGATTCTCCAATTTTTGAATGCTTGTTCTTGTCTCCTGTTGAAATTGTTGCGTGTTAGTTGCAAGTGATTTAACAATTTCTTCTAGAGACATACCTGAACTTGTGGAGGTTTGTTGTGGTGGTGGAGCAGATGGTCTATGCTGAAAGTGTTGGAATGGTGGTCTAGCTCCATAGCTGAAATTAGGATGATTCCTCCATCCTGGGTTGTAGGTATTTAAGTAGCGATCGTATCTCCGTTGTGGTGGGCCTGGAAATCCTCCAATTGCATTGGCATGCTCATAGGAATTATCTTGAAGTGTAGGACACATGTCAGTTGGATGACCAAAGGTAGCATAAATCCCACAAGCTTTCACTTGTTGCATATTTCCTACAGCTAACTGTTGAACAATAGAAGCTAGGTTGGATATTTGATTTTCAAGGGAAGATATACTTACCTCATTCACCCTTATTGGAGATGTGCCCTGCCTGAATCCAAATTGTTGTGAGTTAGCGGCCATGATGGAGATCAAATCTCTAGTGTCACGATGAGTTTTGTTCACTATGGCACCTCCACTCGCTGCATCCATCATCTTCCTTTACATAGGTAAGAGCCCTTCATAGAAATATTGAATGAGAAGCTGTTCAGAAATTCCATGTTGTGGGCAGCTTGCACAGAGTTGCTTAAATCTTTTCCAATATTCATGAAGGGCCTTTGTATCTTTATGTTTTATTCCACATATCTCCCTTCTAATGCCAGCAACTCGTGATGCAGGGAAAAATTTTATCAAGAAACAATCTCACCATCTCCATCCATGTGGTTATAGAGCCAGCGAGCAAATAAAATAACCAATCCTTTGCTTTTTCAGTCAGCGAGAATGGAAAAGCACGTAATTTGATTTGTTCTTCGGTCACTCCTTGCGGTTTTATGCTCAAACACACCACATAGAATTCCTTCAGATGCTTGTGAGGATCTTCATTCTCAAGACCACGAAAAGTTGGGAGAAAATGGATCAATCCAGATTTTAACTCAAAACCCACTTCCAAAGCTGGATATGTAATGCAAAGTGGCTGTTGATTTACATTTGGTGCAGCCAATTCCCTTAAAGTTCTCTCTTGATTGGCCATTGCTTCTTCTATTTTAGAATCACTAGATGAATCAACCAAGTTAGGTACTAAATTAAATCCAGAGGGTGAGGATGAAGATGCTTGTTTGTCACGCAATTTAGCTTCCTTCCTCAACTCTTGAACCGTCTTCTCAATCTCAGGATCGTATTGGAGTTCACCTGCACGAGAAGATTGAAGCATTAAAATAAATCTAATTAACACCAATCCCTGGCAACGGCGCCAAAAATTTGGTGGGTGTCGAATCCAACAAATAATAAAATTCTTACTCTCGAAAAATACAAATTGTAACAGTGATGAGTAAGGTCGTATCCACAGGGATTGGGTAGATTTATTTTAATGAAAATTAAAGCAAAGAAAAAGGGGGGTTTTGAAATTTCGAAGTGAAATAAACGAGAAAGCAATTATAATCAACTAAAAACTATGGAGAAATCAATATCAGGCAAATATTCAACCAAATGTATAATTTCAGAATTGGTTCAGAGAATTGATCACAGATACAAGGATAAAATCTTCTATTCTTCACTAAATTGGTTATGGTTGTTAACAAGCTCTAAAAACTTATCTCTCATTACATTCTCGATAACTAAAACAAGCTCTTTGATTACTTCCCTTGTTAATAAACAACCCTAAACAAGCTCTTAGGATTTAATCTATCGACAACATTAATAATTAGAGGGATTACCAATTCTAGCCAACAAATACACAAGCTCGATTCATTTAGACTAGGTTATATATCTCTATAACATAAATCGAAAATCTCTCTATAATCAACTTTGTTATTTTACCACTAATATTAGAACAATTAAACAATTACGGATTTAAAGTTCTAAATGGAAATTTATTGACCTGATAATTGAACAACGGGCTCTTTGCATTAATCAACCAAGACAATAATTTTTAATAAACAGAGAAGATATATAAATAGAGAAGAAATACAAGAGCAATGAAAATTATTTAGATCTCACAATTCTTGAAGAACCAAAACTTCAATTATCCTTTAGCTGGAAGAAAAGTGTTTAGCTACTGATAATTAAAAGAAAACCTAAAGAAAAGAGAAGAGGAATTTTCTGTTCAACAACCGCGCCTTCTATCTCAGATCCCCTTTTCTTTCAGCTAGGGTTAGTATTTATAACCTTCAAAACCCACGGGCTGGCGCTGCAGCGCCAACTTCCCGGCACTACAGCTCCAAGTTGCTGCCCAATCTTCACATATTATCACCATTTCAGCGCTGCAGCTTCCACTTTCTGTCCAATCTTCACAAATCTCTTGATTTTGAATTCAATTTGATTTAACTCCTCAATATACTCTACAAAATATGAAACATAATCAAAATCCAAGATTTAAGCAATTATAACTATTAAAACATGAGAAAATATAACAAACATATAGATATTATGAGTTCTTATCAAAATTCAAGTTGCTCAACATGGAGTTATACTTTAGCAAAACCTATGCATTGATCACATGGAAACATCTACATCTCTAATGTTGCTTCGCAGTTATTCTGACATTATAATGTGTCGTTCCTTCCCCACAAATTTGCATGAAATGAAAAGGATGTGGTTCTCCCATTTACTAAAGAGATCGATCAAGTAATTCGATGACCTTAGTGTCCAGTTCATTACCCACTTTTTCAATAGTAGATGTCTAAAGAAAAATCTTGAAAATGTTCTCACCATAACACAGTACCCCGACGAAAGCCTTCGCTAGTAATCCATGATTACCTCTCAATCTGTACGTACTGATATGAGACTTGGATCAAAGAATTAGTATTCTGGACTTTTTAATGTTCTTCGATCCTTTGAATTTAGCCACTATTTGTTGTGAAATCAAGTGCATACCATGTCTAGACCCCTCGTCAAGGACGATGAGTTTGTAACTATTGAAGAGAACTAAGCTTTCCATAAGCAAATAGAAAAGGCCTTAGCAGGCAAGAAGAGGAAAGAGTTTAACGATCTAAGGTCAAAAGATGACCATGAAAAGGGAAACCAAGGCAATGTTCGCAAAAATGGAAAATCCGATAGGCACCCCAGAGATTTGAGAACTTGACACCTCTTAATAATATCTCGAGGTCCCAGGTCTTGATAGAGAAAATGAACTGAGAAATCCTCTAATGGCCAAAAAAGATCAAGATCCCACAAAAAAAAAAAACATATATACAAATTATGCTGATTTCACTAAGACCATGGCCATGACACCGATGAATGTTTGCACTTAAAGAATGAGATTAAGAGTTTAATCCAAAGAGGATATCTCAAAAAGTTTGTCCGAGGAAACCCCTAGAAAAATTTTCTCATGAAAGAAACCCACAACACCAAGGCTGAAACAGGTCAAGGGAAATTAGCCTTGGCGAGAGAGACAAAGATAGAAGGAGCAACATAGAATAAAAGTTGGATAACGCGCCTACAACGAGCTTCATCCGAACCCATCTGTTGATGGCAACCTCCCGATGAGAAGCCATAAATTCTAGCAAAGCCTACACTAGATTTGTTGGATTAGTATAAAGGCCTAACAAGAAAGCTAGGACTAATCATATAATCAGCTTCACTGATGAGTACCTTGTAGGAATACAATTTCTCATGACGACGCAATAGTTATAACATTTGTCATTGTGAAATTCACCGTAGAAAGAATATTTATCGATAATGGATCATCCCAAGATATCCTCTACTATGACATCTTCAAGAATATGAAGTTGGTGAATGATTGTCTCAAGCCTACCAATCATCAATTGTATGGATTCTCGAGATAACATATCTATCCGAAGGGTAACATTACCTTTTCAGTAGGAACCATCCCTTGCTAGACCACCATAATGAGCACTTTTTTGGTTGATAAACCTACCAACTGCTTACAATGCCATTCTTGTTTGACCAAGCATGAACTACATGAGAGTTATGGTATTGAACTACCATAACCGGGCAAGGTGTTAGTGAAAGTTAAAGGAAACAAAGTAGCTACACTAATCTGTTACTTAGCCTCCATGAAGGGTAAAGACACAACTAATGTTCTCCAAGTTAAAAACCAAAGGGATAAGGTAAAGCACCTAAGAGGAAAATCAATGGAAGAGCTAGACTTGATACCTCTGATAGTTTAGGGCAATGATGCTAAGATAGAGGTCGACTTAATCTTGAAGGGTGAACTCCTGGCATGACTGATATCCTTCCTCTAAAAGAACCAAGACGTGTTTGCATTGTCAACCTCAGACATGTTAGGAATCAACCCAAAGATTATTATGTACCACCTGAATATCGATCTCGATCATAAGCCAATGATTTAGAAAAAGTGATCATTCGGTCCCGAGAGGTAACTAGTAATCAACACTAAGATCGACAAGCTTCTTCAGGCTAAATTCATCAAGAAAATTGATTACCCTAAATGGGTGGCCAATATGGTTTTGGTAAAGAAACCAAATGGAAACTGGCAGATTTGCATTGACTTCACCAACCTGAATAAGGCTTGCCTGATAGACAACTTCTCTTTGCTAAAAATATACCAGTTGGTTGACCCAACTTTTCGAATGTAAGATGTTGAGTAGCATGGATGCTTATTTTGATTACAATCAGATTCAAATGCATGAGCCAAATCAGTCGAACACCGCCTTTGTCACCGATAAAGGGCTCTACTGCTACAAGTTCATGCCTTTCTGATTGAAAACGGTCAGAGTTGCCTACTAAGAATCTTTTGATAAACTAAAATATATTTAAGCTCACTTATCCTCCTCTTTAAGACGAAGGAAGGCAAGGAATTGTTTCTCTATTTAGCTGCCAGTGAAGTTGCCGTGGTATTAATGTTGATAAGAGAAAATGGAAAGATTTAGAGGCCTATCTACTATATTAGCAGAGTTGTCCAGGATGCTGAGACTTAATATTAGCCCATTAAAAAGCTGGCATATACCGTGCTCTTATCGCCCCAAAGTTGCGCCCATATCTCCAATTACACCTTATTACGATGTTGACAAACCTTCCTGTGAGGCAAGTTTTCTATAAAACATACCTTTTTGTACGACTCATAAAGTATTCCGTTGAGTTAGGAGGGTCTGAAATCCAACTCAAGCCTTGGTTTACTTTATTTTCAAATGCACATTTCCTGAAGAAACCACTGAGAGGCAAGAACCTAAACAAGAACCAAGACTCCCATATTGGAAATTCTTTGTGAACGACTTATCAAACTCTAATGGAAGCGATGTCAGACTCATTTTGATCAGCCCAGAAGGTTTCACCATTAGATATTCTGTACAATTCAATTTCAACCCTTCGAACAATGAGGCAAAATATGAAGTACTACTCGCTAGAATGAAATTGGCGAAATTTCTTATGTTTGAAGCCTAAGAAGTTTTCAGCGACTCTTAGCTTGTAGTATGTAAAATCATAACTCTTGGGATAAAGGGTGATTTAATAACTTCCTAATTCATTCTTGATTATCATGTATACATATACATATTGATTTCATTTGAAAATTTAAACATGAGGCAATATTGATAATAATTTAAAAATATACTAAAGAAAGAAGATTATAATGCATTTTTACAATAAAAATAGGTATTTAAAAGATGTTAGAAGGTACTAGTCAACTGGCACCAGTCGACTGGGTAGTCGATTAGAAAGTACCAATCATTGGGCAGTCGATTGGCACCTTACCAGTCGACTGGGTAGTCGACCACTAGGTACCAGTCGACTGGGCAGTCGATTGGCACCAGTTGGCTAACAAGGTGTTTTGGCTATAAAACTCTTCATATATTTTATTCCGAAACTTCTCTCTAAAACTTCTCTAAAAAAATTCTTGAAGAATTATACGAAAGATTTGAAGCTTTCATAAACAATTGTCAAAATTAATCATTCAAGAACTAATTTCAAGAAATTTATGATAAAATCTTATTGAAGGTAATTTTTTTTTCTTTTCATATAGGAATCATCCAAGAGAAAATGAAAGATTTTTTTTTTTATATAAAAAAACTTTGCAATTTGAAAATGGGTTGGAACATGCATACATGCATATAATCCATTATAACGGTTTAGAAATTCATTATGACATAGTAATACTGGTTACGTATATTCTTATTAGGTGGAGGTATAGTACGAGAAGCAGGCCCAAGTAATCCTGCTTAGTGAAGAATATCTAGAACTGATATAGTTGAGGTGTTGAGGTGAGTTTTTACTACCAAATTATATATATATATATATATATATATATTTCGTGTGGTAAAATGTGTTTTGTGCTTAAATTTATGAATTGTTTGAGAAAGAAGATGAATTTATATGTTTTGAATTGAATTATTTGTGAAGAAGTATAAATTTTTATCTTTGATTTGATATGAATTCTCATTTTTGAATATGTTATGAAGAAGATTTATATTTGTTGAAATAAAGTATTTATGGGATGTTTTGAGTATGAAAAGAGTATTGAGAATGAAATTTGTTATTGAGATAATGAGAATGAGCTTAGTATTGATGTTGTAATAAGACACAAAAGTGTCATGCTGGAGGGGGATATTTATTATATTATGTATGTATTATGCTAGATGGGGATACGAGATGATGAAAAAGGTGTTCCCTAAAGATTACTCCGCCCTCAACTGTAGTCTGTTATAGTATCTGGATACGTGTCCTACTAGATGGGGACATTATACACACACATATATATGATTATGTGTATACTTGCTCTTTGGAAACCAGCCCAAGAAAAGAGCATTAAATTATTCTCGAGTTTGAGAAGATGAAAATAAGTATTTGATAAATTTTTTTATTATGGTCAGTTAATGTTTTAAATTGATTTGCTTTGAAAAATGAAGAATAATTTGTGATGATTTAATTTTAGAGTTTGTGTTTTAAATGACTTATCAGTATGTTTATGTATTTTACATAATAAATGTTATTTCTCGTGCGTTGAGAACTTAAATTTCGGTATTTTAAACTCAAATCGATTTTAAAAGCTGACTGGTCATTTCTTTGGTGACGTGGCCAGGTTTCGAGGAGTATTAGACGTCATTTTTCTCATCAAAAGCGTCTTTTGGCTTAGCTGGTATCTTTGGTATCCTCTCCCCAGGCTTTAGTTTATTGTAATTATATTTATGGATATGTTGTAAAAGATGGTTAAAGTTAATATGGTTTGTAATATATCTTTTACTCACAAATGAAAAGTGTAAATATGAGGTTAATATTGAGTATATATTGAAGTTGAAAATGTTATAATAAGGTTCATAGTAAAAATATAATAGTCAACTTGATTGTACATCCTGGACACATAAGGTTAGTCTTATGGGTTTGGGTTGTGACATAGTAAGCCAAATGAACGAAGACTACAAGGTAAAAGGAACACTGATAATTAAGTAATTAGCCAAGGTAAGACAAGGGACAAATCTTTTTAAATCTATAAAAGTGAGCCAATTTTCAAGATCAGAAAAAGCCAAGGCAATGCCCTAGTTCAATTAGCCTCCTCTAAGACTTTTGATAGCGGTATATGTGGAAATATTGTCTGCCCCCATCATAGAAGAAGTTGTGATAATGGACATAAAGGATGAACCATGTTGGATGGATCTTATAGTCAAGTACCTCTAAAACAGTCAACTGTATCGAAGATCTTTAACATCGCCGCATCTGAAGTTCCTTAGGCCTAAAGAAGCTTACTATGCTCTAAGGAAAGTTCATGAAGGCATTTGCAGAAACCACCTTGGTGGAAGAGCCTTATCCCATAAAATCTTGAGGTAAGAGTATTATTGGCCAAGATTCCTAAGGGAAGCTCAAGAATTCTCCAAAAAAATGTGTCAAATGCCAAATGTTTGCTTTAGTGACTCATCGTCTTGCTAACCCACTAACAACCATCATCAGTTTGATTCAGTTTTCTAGGTAGGGAATCGAAATTCCTGGACCTTTCTCAGATGCTCTAAGACAACTAAAACATCTGATAATGGCAACAGACTACTTCACCAAGTTGAAAGAGAATGAACTATTGACTAAGATTATAAAAGATAAACCAATAAGCTTCGCGTAGAAGTCCATCACGTGTAAGTATTTAATACTGAAGGTCCTGGTGATGAACAACAGCATATAATTTGAATGCGCTTATTTTAAAGAGTTATACTAAGAGCTCTATATCGACTACCTTTTCTCCTCCGTTGGTTATCCACAGGCCAAAGGCAAACTGAGGTCACTAATCCAACTATACTCTAAAATCTAAAGAAAAAACTTGAAGATGCAGAAAGACTATAGGCTAAAGAGCTGCCAAATACGTTGTGGGCATACAAGACCACACCTCAAGCCCAATAAAAAAACTCATTTCTTCTTAGCCTTCGGATCAGAAGCTGTGGTCCTTATTGAGGTAGAAGAACCCTATATACGGGTCCAACTCTTTGATACTGATGATAACGTAAAAGGGCTAAAGATGAACCTCGATCTAATCGAGGAGGTTAGAGATGAAGCATTACTAAGGCTCGCATCATACCAGAAGTGGACAGCTAAGTACTACAACTCGCAAGGAAAACAAAGATCATTTAAACTCTAAGACTTGGTCCTCAAGAAGAAGATAGTCTATAGCCTATGAGATGCTGGAAAGCTTTTGTCAAGTAGGGAAAACCTGTACCGCATCAAAAAGGTCATCAGGGTAGGAATCATTAAGCAGGGGAAGTTGGATGGCATCCCGATAATACGAATATGAAACTTCGAGAATCTGAGGAAATTTTAGTAGTAGTGCATCTCTGATTTTGGTCTGGCTCTGAGCCGAGTTACCCATTGTAAATACTAACAACTATGAATAAATTATAGGAATTTTGTCTGCTATTTTGGTCGAGATTTTACTTTTTAAGCTACAAAAAGTTTGAGACAAAGCTCCAAAGGGAAGCCCTAGCTCGTTTGAATAACAACTTAGAGGATCGAGGTGATGAACCAAAATGGCCCTTCACCTCCTACAAGTCTTCCATCTCTAAGAACTAAGGTGAAGATCCAAAATGGCCCTAAACCTCGTACAAGTCCTACAAGGTCGAGGAATGATACCCTTTAACGAGGAATGATCAAGTTACCAAAAATTTATAAATTCCTGGTATTGGTCACTTCCGACATAACAAATACATTGGATGCTGAGGAGAGATAAGCAAGTACAACCAACAATAAAAAAAATGCACTTGAGAAATATCCAAAGAAAGCATATCTCATTGCTAATAAATTTAGTTTAAAAAAGAGGGCTCCAAGGAGTAAATATAAGAAAATAAAAAAAATGAAGAAACTAAGTCCTACACTTAGTGTTGCTCCTTTCAAAGTTAGGATCTCCCCCTCCTCAACTACGACTAGCTCATCACTGGCTATGTCAGACTAGGATGGTTGGATTAAATCAAGGACCAAACCCCTATCTGGTTAAAGTTTGGCCATCTCCAACTTAGTAGCATTAAAGCCATTAAGCTTTTCCTCCCTAGCCTAGCTATAGACGACTTCGTCAAAGGCTTAGAAAGCCTTGAAGTCTTTCACATTTGACTCCTTGATCTTCTTAACCTCCTCCAACTTGACTTTAAGGTTATTGATTCCCTCATAGGTTCATGTGAATGACCTCTGAATTGCCCAAAGATGAGTTTGTGCAAAGCACCGACTAGTTGCCTCGGAAAACCTCTAGGCTGCTTCCATTAAGATTGACCACTGACCTCAAAAGCAAACACATCAACCCCATCTCTGTTCTCAATGGTTTGGTCAGCATCCTAGGCTGACGTGTTCTCCACCTAAGACCTTTTTCCTTTAAGCAACCACATTAGGGGTAATAGGTAGAGGGGTTGGGATGGATGCACCACTGTGGTTGTTTTTACCTGCTACCTTCTCTACGATCATCATCGCTTTCTTAGGTTGTGCCTTAGCTGCCTCCGCCGTAACATTCTTTATCAATTTGGCCCTATTGTCAACCATGGTTGCACCAAGAAAGATAATATGGTGAAAAACGAAGTAAACGAAACACATGCATAAATAAAAACTGCAAGTATAAATTGATCAACTACTATCTATAGGTAGACTCCACCAATACTGAAACAACAATCATTCATTGATCATATCAAATACACTCAGAAAGATTGGAATGATGACTCTTATGACCTCATCCTCAACCACGGAGGTACTAGGAATTTCATTTTTGGAATCATATATCCTAAAATCCCACCTTTTTGACACCCTAAATGGATCGAAATAACCTCGAGTTTTAGCCATGGACCGAGGTAGAGCAATCGAGGAGAATTTTGTGTACTTTTTTCATAGAGAAATTATACCATACCATGTCTCCGATCTTCTCAATTGTGTAAAAAGAGTGAAAAAGTTTGCATGAGAATGGTATCTCTTAACCATGCATCCAAAGTGTTATAAAAAAATTGATCAATATCATTTAGGATTTCAGAGGTAGTTGAGTTGGTGCAACTATGAACTAGTTTATTAATTTAACTAAGTTTGGGTCCATTAGAAGGCAGAGGTCCGATTTGAAGTATTCCTCATATAAACACAACTCGTAAGGACCCCTAAACCCAATGAGACTGTAAGCCCTCTCATCGAGGGTCGGAAGCCAAAAGCTTGTACTCTAAAATAATGTAATTTTTTTTGGTAATTAATTCAACACTCCTTGGTTAATTCCACACGACTTCAGCTCTGTCTTGTAGTGAAAATGACAATGATTTACTGACATCTCAGCGTTAAACTCCCCCACGCTTGAGATGTTAGGGTTTGAAGGCAATACCCCCGTTAGAATAAAGGGCTCAACATTTGTACTGATCTAGACCTCCACATTTGATTCGACGTAGGAGTGATCACTCATTGTCACACTAGCCGAAGCAGATGTCTTTGTGGACAATATACTTCTACTACTACCACTATTGCTATCAAACCTTTTGCTATAATCATAAACTTTTATTAACCCACTATTATCATTATGACTGGACATAATTAAAAGCCAAAGTAAAAAAGAAAGACAAAAAGAACAATATATTACTAAATGGAAAGAAATGGCGATGATGAATTGAGGGAATCTGAGTAAGATAGGGTTGAGCAGATTTTCTCTTGAATTGAAACTTTTAGAGAGCATGAGCAAAGTGAGGGGTGGTCCTTTACCCATTCACTTATAAAGTTCCTCAAATGGGTGTTATCTATATTAATTACACCTAAAAGAGGCCATGTAGAACCCCATGAAGTCCAAAAAAATGGTTTATAAAGCCCAAAAGATGCCCCATGAAGTCCAAAAGGTATCTCCAAAAGTGTAAGAGTCATAAAGAGAATTGTCCCAAAGCTAGAAAAATCTCGAAGTATAGAAATGCCAGCATGACAATCTATAGCGAAGTCTCTCCAAGGCTGAAGACTAGGGTGAATGCCTAAAATGGATTTTAACCTATACAAGTCCTCCAACACTAAGGATTGAGAGGAAGGCCCAAAATAACAGTTCACCCCATATAAGTCCTCTAAGGCCGAGGTGAAGGCCCAAAATGGTTCTTCACCTTATACAAGTCTTCCAATGCTGAGGCCTAACGGTCGAGCCTGAAGACATGATAAAGCAACTCAAGAACTACTCCATTAGATCAAAAATTCGATTCAAAAGGAGTAAGGGCATATGATGTGCGTAAAATATACCACCCAATAGGAGATAACCACATGGACCACCCAAGGGTATCCTTGACTTGAGACCAATAGTAAGTAAATTAGGTAAGTTCTCGTGGTTGGTATCCTTAGACTGTATAAAAAAAGAAAGAAAGAAAGAAAGAAAGAACATAAAAGAAGAAAAGAAATGATAAAAAAGAGTTGTGTATATTGTAAAGACAATTGTGTGGTTGTACATGTACATGCATTTATATAATTATTTAAATATTTTGTAAGTATTGTGAAGAAAGAAAGTTTTTATTCCTCTGTAAAAGAGTTGAGGAAAATATTATAATTATTTTCAATACTTTATGCAATATTTGTTGCATATATGTGTCATTCTTGGATCTTAAATATGACGGCGCCGTCTTGGGTGGGCCTACCTGGGATGTTTCGTTACAGTTTAGGTGTTAAACACTTGAGTGAATTTTTTTTATAAGAGTATCTTGTAAAGGTCTAAAAAACACATTGGAAGATGCTTGTTTGATCTAGTAGAGCCTTCAACGAAGATTGTTGAAGAGAATGGACGTAGGGTAGGGAGTGATTATGATATTGTCAAACCACTATAAAAGTTTGCACACTCTTCTCTCTTCCTCTTTTATTTCCAACAATCTCATAATTTTTTTTTCTTGCTCTTGGTTGATTTAACAATAGTTTGAATTTATTTGTGTTTGTGTAAAAGTTTTTTAAACCCAATTCACCCCCCTCTTAGATTGCTCCTAAATTAACAATTGGTATTAGAGCGGAGTTCTCAAAGTTAGGCTTAAAATCCTTGAGTAGATCCTATGACAACTAGTATGTATAATAAAGGTCATTCTTGCACTAGTCCTCTCTTGTTTAATGAAACTAATTATATCTATCGGAATAATAAAATGAGAATTTTCATAGAAGGTCAAGACTATATTTTATGACGAATTATTGAAAAAGGACCTAGGATCCCCATAAAAAAGATAAAAGACAACGAGGCTGAAATTCTAGTTCTTAAGGTTAAACAAGAGTTTGATGATGATGATTGTAGAATGATGTCCCTAAATAGTAGAGCTACTAGTATCCTCCATTGTGCTTTAGACATTAATGAATACAATAAAAATTTTGCTTGTGCTTTGGCTAAAGAGATATGGGATAAACTTCAAGTTACATATGAAGGTATTAATCAAGTAAAGAAATATAAAATCTATAGATTAGTATCTGAATATGAAGCTTTTAAGATGTCTCTTACTGAATCCATTTCTAAAATGTATTCTCAATTCACTAACATTATTAATGATTTAAAGCTTCTTGGTAGAAATTATGAAAATTGTGACTTAGTAAGGAAAATCCTCGACATCGACACTCTCCTTGGCTCATTATTAACTAACGAAATGAATTTCATGAATAGATATGTTAATGATGAGTCCAAGAAGAAGAAGAAGATCATAGCAATCACTACCACCCAAGTAAGGAAGTGGAAGAAGATGATAATGAAAGTAGTGAGGAGGATGGAGAAATGGCTCTCATTACAAAACAGTTTTAAATGTACCTAAGAGGAAAGAATAATTCAAGTAAACAACCTTATAAGAAGGAAGATTCAGCCAAGAAAGATCCAATTATATGTTTTAGATGCAAGAAACCTGAACACATAAAAGCGGATTATCCTTCGGGAAAGAAACCATACAAGAACTTTAAGAAGAAATCCATGGTGGCAACCACTTTGAGTGATGATGAAAAAGAGTGCTAAGATGAGGATGTTGACTACCAAGAAATTGCTAACCTTTGTTTGATGGTAGTTGGTGATGAAAACAAGGTAACTAATTCTTTGAATAATGAAATTGTGAATGAAGAATTGATAGAAGCGATTAATAAATTACATGAAGAACTTAAGAAATTTGATGCTAAAAATGTTTCTCTTAAAAATGAGGTTTCATCTCTCTCTAGAAAATGGAAGCTTTAAAAGAACAAAATGAAAAACTTTCTTTAGAGCTTGGTAACTCATCATAAGAGATTTTTGAAAAATGAAAAAATAGACTTTGAAAAATAAAGTGATTGAGTTGAACAACACTTTATCTAGATTTGTAAGAGGAAAACAAAAACTAGGTGAAGTGTTGGCTTGCCAAAGAATAAGTGGAGAAAAATTCGGTTTAGGATACTACCTAATGGGTAAATATAAATAAAATGGAACCATCTTTATAAAGGAAACAAATGTCAATGATATTCCTAGTAATGCTCATAATGCTCCATTAAAGAATTCGAAGAAGTCTAAGAATGCAAGTGTCAATTCCTATGGTAGAAACTTATATGTTCATCCTAGGAATAGACATTCTAGAAGCACATATGCTCATATGTATGTCCATTCTAGAAATGCAAATGTTAGGCATACACATTCTAGAAACTAATATGCTAGGAATGCATACTTAAGAAATTGATATCATTCATATCCTAGAAAAATATATGTATTCACAAAATTTTCATAATACTAGAAAAATGTATTCTAGGAATGCAAGGTTCTCATGTCCAAGGAATGATATATTTGCATATTCTAGATATCCTAGAAATTATCATGATTATTAATCTAGAATCATTCATCATCCATATCATTATAATTATGGAATTAAGAAGGTATGGGTCCCAAAGGATCTGTATTTTCAAGGACTAACCCTAAATTACCCAAAAAAATCTGGGTACCTAAGAGTTCCATTGCATATCCTTATATAATATAGGTTTGTCTTCACACAAAGATGGAGGGTGATCATTGGCAACTTGTTAGTGGATGCTCAAAGCATATGACCAATGATGAAAGCATCTTTTTGGAGTTAACTCCAAAGGAAGGTAGACATGTCACAATTAGAGATGACACCAAGATAAAGATCATTAGACATAGTAACGTTGGTAAAAATTCTTTAACCATTGATCATGTCTTATTTGTTCAAGGACTTAAGAATAACTTGCTTAGTATTAGTCAATTATGTGATAAAGGCAATAAAGTTATATTTGAGTTTTCTCATTGCCTTATAATAGAAATTAAGAGTAACAAGATCAAGTTTGTTGGACAAAGACATGAAAATGTCTATGTAATTTACCTCAAATCTTTGCCTTCGGATGAAAAATGTTTTTCAGCTTTTAGTGAAAACTCATGGTTATGGCATAGAAGGCTTGACCACGTGAAGATAGATTTAATACAAATGCGTTCTAGAAAAGATTTGGTTGTTGGTTTTTCAAAAATTAAATTTGGAGAAGACAAAATTTATGATGCTTGTCAAATGGGAAAACAATCTAGGATTTTTTTAAATAAAAAAATGTTGTTTCTATTTCTATACCATTATAACATTTACATATAGACTTGTTTGGACCAATTAGGACTATTAATCTAGGAGGCCATTAATATGCTCTTGTTATTGAGGATGATTATTCTATATATACTTTTATTATCTTTATAACTTATAAGGATGAAGCATTCAAAGGTTTTGTAAAGTTGTACAAAAAAGGTTCAAAATGAAAAGGTTTTGCTATTTATAGTATAAGAAGTGATCATTGAAAAGAATTTGAAAACCAAAGCTTTTCAAAATTTTGTGATGATCATGGTATTTATCACAATTTTTCAGCTCCTAGAAACCCCTAACAAAATGTTGTTGTTGAAAGGAAAAATATAATTTTAAAAGAAATCGGTATAACTTTTCTTTATGAAACAATTTACCAAAATATTTTTGGGAGGAATCTTTAAATACCGCTTCTTACGTTTTAAATATTGTTTTAATTATACCTATACTTAAGGAAACTCTATATGAATTATGGAAGGGTAGAAAGCCAAATATTTTTTATTTTCATGCTTTTGGTTGTAAGTGCTTCCTCTTGAATAATAATAACTATAACTTAGGTAAATTTGATTATAAGACCAATGAAAATAATTTCATGGGTGATTTAACCTCAAGCAAGACTTATAGAGTGTTTAAAAAATAAACTCTAGTGGTTGAAGAATCCATGCATGTTGCATTTTATGAGACTAATCCTCTTTATAGTAGAAAAGTTTCTTTTGATGATGATATAGATTTCATGTCAAAAGTGGAGACCACCACTCCCATTATTGAGTTCAAGGAGAAGCAACCTCAAATGGCTTAAGGAGAAGGTGAATCAAGACTTGATCAACCTTTAACTAGTTAACAAGAAGATGGTTTTCCTAGGGATTGGAGGTATGTGAATTATCACACAATCAATCAAGTGATTGGTGATCCTTCACAAGGGGTAAGAACTCGTTCCTCTATTAAAAATATATGCAATTGTGTTTCTTTCTTATTTCAAATTGAACCTAAAACCTTTTATGAAGCCTATCATTATGAAAATTGGATAATTACTATGCAAGAAGAACTAAATCAATTTGAAAGAAGTAAAGTTTGGATTGTATTACCAAGGACTAAAGATCATTCTGTAATTGGAATTAAATGGGTTTATAGAAATAAAATAGATGAAAATGGTGTAGTAACTAGAAATATGACTAAGCTTGTAACAAAAGGTTATAATCAAGAAAAAAGAATAGATTTTGATGAAACTTTTGCTCCTGTAGGTAAACTTGATGCAATTCGCATGTTTTAAAAACTTCAAACTATTTCAGATAGATGTGAAAAGTTCTTTTTTAAATAGTTTTATAGAAGAAGTTTATGTTGAACATCCACTTGGTTTTGACAATCTTGATTTTTCAAAATATGTCTATAAGCTTTCTAAAGCTTTGTAAAGGTTGAAGCAAGCTCCTAGAGCATAGTATGAAATATTAAGTCAATTTTTACTTGATAACAGTTTTACAAGAGGAAGAATTAACACTATATTTTTTTACAAAAATTAGTTAGCATGATATTCTCATGGTACAAATATATGTTGATGATATAATATTTGGTGCTACTAATGAGATTATGTGTCAAGATTTTGCTAAGTATAAGTAAGGTGATTTTGAGATAAGCATAATGGGAAAGCTCAATTACTTCCTTGGTCCTCAAATTAAATAAGCAAATGAAGGGATCTTCACCAACCAATCCAAGTATATAAAGGATTTGCTAAAGAGGTTTGGGATAGAGAATTGAAAGTGAATTAAGACTCCCATGAGCACTTCATCAAAGCTTGATTTGGATGAAGGAGGTGAAAGTGTCGATATTAAGAAAAATAGAAGCATGATAGGAGTTTTACTTTATTTAGCTGTAAGTAGACTCGATATTATATTTAGTGTTTGCATGTGTGTTAGATTTCAATCTAATCCTAAAGAATCTCACTTAATGGCTATTAAAATAATCTTAAGATACTTACTAGTAACTCAAAACTTAGGTTTATGGTATTCTAAAGAATCTTCTTTTTGACTTAACTGATTATTCATATGCTAATTTTGCTGGTTGTAAGTTAGATAAAAAAAAATACTAGTGGAACATGCCAATTTCTTAGATTTATGTTAATCTTTTGGTTTTCAAAGAATTAAAACTTGGTTACATTATCAACAATCGAAGCAGAATATATTGCCATCGGTAGTTGTTGTGAAAAAAATCTTATGGATAAAACAACAACTCGAAGATTTTGGCATGCATCTTCCAAATGTTCCAATCTTATGTGACAACACTAGTGCTATCAGTTTAACTAAAAATCTAATTCAGCATTCTAGGACTAAACATATTGATATTATACATCACTTTATAAAATATCATATATTCAAAAGAGAGATATTAAACTTGAATTTGTTAGTAGAGAAAAGAAATTAGCTGATATATTCACAAAACTCTTAAATAAAGATAGGTTTTGCATGATTATAATGGAATTCGGAATGAGAAAGTATGTGTGATCACTCTTTAATTTCTTTTCTTTTAATCACTTGCATATTTGCCAATGAGTGAATAAGATTAATTCTCACTTAAAAATGGTATAAAGTAACTTAACCTTGCAAATGACTTAACTTTCTTAGAGTTGAAGTCCTCATATAGTTAACTGCATAGGTTTACCAGTCGACAGGACACCTGTTTTAAAATTTTCCAAAACTACCTCCATAGTCGACTGGAACCTTTACACTGTCGACTGCACCCTTGCTTCAAAATTTTCCAAAACTGCCAGCAGAGTTGCCTGCATCCTCACTACAATTGACTATAATCTCTTGTTGGCCTTTTTAAATTGCTAGAACTGTCTCTATATTCGACTGGAACCTTTACACAGTTGATTGCACCCTTTTTCAAAATTTTCGAAAACTATCAACAGAGTCGACTGCATCCTCACTACAATTGACTGTAACCTCATGTTGGCCTTTTTAAATTTCCAGAACTCAGCACCCAATCGACTAGATATTCTTTACAGTTGATTGGATGCTCATATCTATAATTTTTTTTTTTTTTTTTTTTCAGATCTATACTTTTCATTTTCCTAAAAATTAGAAACCCTAGCCGCCTCTCTCTCTCCAATCGAAATTTCTTCAATTTTCTCTCAAAATCTCCTTTATCCACCCCCTAAAATAATCTTTTTTTTTTCTTATTTCTTTTCACTCATTTTACCAAAGATGTCGTCAAAACCCTGTACAAAATCGCTCTCATCTGGTCCTTATGGGAAGAGATAAAAAGAGGGTGCCTCAAAGGAGAAAAGAGAAAAGAGTTGAATCAAGTAAGAAAGTGCATCATGATTTGGATGCAAAGGATTTTAAGAACACCGACGCAAAAAAGAGGTATAATGACGTTGTTATATGGATTTCAATAATATTATATTTTCCAACTTTGAGGTGGAACCTTTTTTTAAGAATGTTGGATGGTTGCCTTTAGTTTCCATTAAATATAGCATGTTTCCTAGGTATATCCATCTATTTTATACAAATTTGGTAAGTCTATCTAGTGAATCTCCTAACTTTAAGACTATGATTATGGGGATTGAGTTTAAGGTTACACTTGATGTGTTAAAACCTATTTTGAAGTTTCCAAATGATGGTCTTAGTTGGTATACTGATGGGTGGCCTAAGGATTTTGATAATGAGGATGCTTATAAGGTGATTCAAGATATTCCTGATATAGGTTCAAGCCTAAAACCTTCAATAATTACACAACCTTGCCTCTTGAATCTAGGGTAATGCATATGATAAATGGTTATGGTATCAATCCTAAGACAGGTAACTGTACTTATGAGCATTAGGTTTAATGTGTATCCTTTCATCTTGAGTAAGATGATAGAAGCTACTATGGCTAGTAAGGATGGTTTGCCTTATGGGATGTTGATCACTAACATACTGTTTTTTTTTTTTTCAAGGTTTCACTTTATGAGGAAGAGTCTCAAGATTGGGATCATTCTATTCTTTTTTATCAAGCTGCCTTAAAAAGGATGAAATTTACCATTCGAAATAATAATATTGAGGCAAAACCTGGTATAAGTGTTCCTGTGGCTAAGGGTGAGGATGATAAGGATGATGGTGATGAGGAGATACATATCGATGAGGTTGGTGTGCAATAGGGTGGAGGTTAGGCTAGTGGTGTAAGTGGGATGGATATCAATGCCGATATCCTTCATGCTTTGGCAATCTTCAGCTTTCGGTTGATAGATTGAGGATTGAGATCTCAAGCTATGGGGACCAATTTTGACTCCTACCAGACCAGTACGGGAGATTTTGTTCACTCTATTCAAGATGGCTTGGTGATCTTCAAGACTCACGCTGAGGGCTCTCTTGATGATCTATGGGATCTCGTTACTTGCTCTTTCAACCCTAGCTCTTAGTCCTTTTCTAGTTCATCTCTTTCAAGTTATTTCAAATCTTATGGCTCTTTCAAGTAAATTGTTTTGTTGGCATGCATTTTTAGTTTCTTTTAGCTCGAGGGAGCCTTTATGACTTTTCTTTCAGTTTAGTTCTTTGTGGATAGTTTGTGGATATTTTTGGAACTTTCTAGATGTTTATAGATGGATTTTGTTATGTGTGGTTGTGATTATATATATGTGTATATATTTTCTTCTTCATGAAGGAGGTTGTATGAAAAATAGAGAAAACCCTGCCCATTTTTCTTAAAATAAATATCCTTAGTCTTTTTCCTTTTTTGATGATGTAAAAAAGGGGGAGAAAGAAGTCAAATTTTAGAAGAAAAAAATAAAGCCTTTAATTGTATCTAGATAGGGGGAGAATCCTTTATTATGTTATTTTTTTTACTTGGTTTCTTATGTACTGGTAGGATAGATATAACAAAAACTTATTTGAATGAGGTTTTATTAAAATAAGGAGGAAAATCTATCCAGTTTTCTACAAAAACCAAACACTTAGACTTTAAAATTAGCTTTTTAAGGAATGGTATTGTCATCATAAAAAAAAGAAAGATTGTTGACCCCCAATTGATTTTGATAATAACAAAACTACAATAAAGTGTTCTAACTTTTTTGTCTAAGTTCTTAACTTTTTAAGGTACCTTTTTATGAAAATTGGAAGATGTGCATGTACTCAAGAGGTTGTGGATGCATGCTCGTTTCCTTACATGTACCTTGGTTCAACCATTCCAGGAAATTTCAAAACCGAAAGTGTTTCAAGCTTAGTTTCTTTAAGGTTGTTTAAATTTCTTAAGTAATCTCTCTCTCAATTACTTAGCTTTCAAAAGGCTTAATTTATATTCAAAAATTTTCTCTCAAATACCAAACATCTTTTTCTAAAAGTTAGAAAAAAGTTGATTTAAGAAAAACAGTTTTTGGGTTGACCACGATCGACAACAGGTCCATCACTGCCTTAACTCAAATCTGGTTTAGAGCTGCCATAGTCGATTGCAAAGCTATCACAGTCGATTGTACTAGAAACAATAATGTTTTTATAGTAGACTGGACAAGCTTTACAGTTGACCGTAGACCCGTCTAAAGCCTTTTCTTTTAAATTTTTAAAAGTACAATCGACTGTAATGAAGCAACTAACGGCTAGTTTTCAAAAATTGAGGAACGGGACAGGACATTTAATTTTCCAATCGGGGATTCCTTGTGTCTAATTTTCATATTAAGTTAAGACTATAAATGTAACGACCCATCTCGGGTTGGCCACCCCCAAGACGGTGTCATCACATTTTGAAAATCCCAGCACGACATATATATGCAACAATAAAAATTTATCAACATCAATCCTCAACCCTTAACATGAGAGATACATCATTCAAGTCTCAACTTAAACATTGTATACAATATAATATGCATGAATATTTTTAAAAAAATTTCTCGTTAGTATGAGGATGTGGACCACGTGGCTTACATATAATAAATCCTTCTGAATCTCAGCTCACCAACTATCTGTCCCGCCTGCTACCTGAAATCATTTAACAATGAGAGATGAGTTTCACAAGCTCAGTGAATTAAATTTACTAAAAGTATTCAATTCGTATAAATAGTCTTTTAATATTTAATCATTTATATCTCATATAACTTGATAGTTTCATTCTATTATCACTACACATATTATAAGTCTCATTCTTTATCAATTTATTCTTCTTATACATTTGTTCACCTTAAGACCATCAATTATCTCATAATTATCTCGTTATGAGGTTCACAACATATAGTCTACCATTTACATAGTTCTTATCATATCATACTTCTATGTTTCTTTCTCATCATAACTGTCTCTCTGTGAGACTCATTCATCTATAAATTTAAAATAACGAACAACACTTTAGCATTTCAGTAATACAATCAATACTTAAAATAAATGCAATGCATGAATTATTATTAGGGAACGTCTTCCCATATGTCGACATGTTTTTATCTTAGACATGCCCCATCCCAGTTCTTTTGTTTCATTTAGACCAGCCCCCTCCCAGTTATTTTATTTCCAACATATATCGGCTATCACGGTTTTTCATTTAGACCGGCCCTTTCTTGGTTCTTTTATTTCCAACATATACCGGCTGTTACGGTTTTTCATTTAGACCGCCCCCTCTCAATTCTTTTATTTCATGCATATGCATATGAACAATGATATGAAATATGCATATGAACAGTAAAATAACAACACCATGTATTCAAACATTAAATTTAGCTATCCTACCTTTTCTCAAATTACTATTTGATTAATTTTACTAATTTCTTCTCATATATCACATCAATTTATCAGCCATAACTCATCAAGAATTTCATTTATCCTCTTCATTATTTAATTGACTCATTATTCCAGTAATATTACTTCTCGTATAATAACTTTTCACATATCAATTATACTTAACATACCCATCAAACAACTTTCATCTATTATCAAATCATAGGTTAATAAGTTATTCAAATATTATCACTATATATTTCATGTTTATCTCGATTACTTAAAGTAAATCTAACTCACCACGTAGCACTTAAAGCTACCCATGGATCACCTCCTTGCCTTTCCTGCTCCTCTCAGTAATTTTCACCGGTTGTTGATCATCAACACCTGACATAATATTCATATTAAATTCTAATTTATTCTTTAATTCATTCATAATTCACACTCTTTGAAAATTCCCACTTTGAATTCCGGGAATTTCATGTATGCTAAATTTCAAAAATAAACTTCACTTTATTACCTTTTGTTTTTCTTAGAGCTTCTCGTGATTCTCTATGAAATTCTTCCCTAAACCCCTTCAAAATTTTACTCTTTCAACCTTTCTTTCAGTCCCCAAGTGTTTAAAGAAATAGATTAATTTAGATTTGAGATTGAAGAAAACCAAATAGGATTTGGTAAAACTAATAAAACAATTAAATATATAAAATTGTTTTTACGTGGCACCGCTTTCTATTGTTTGAATTTTAAGTGTTGTTTAACATGTAACACATTTATATTTTTGTTGCAACACCTGGAAGTCCAGGTGTTGCACCAATTTGTTTTTTTTATAAAACTTTTCTTTTTCTTTTTCTTTTCTTTTATCTGGACGAATTTACTTTTTCATTCACTTTTTTTTTTCATTTCTTTATCTTTGCACCACCATACCTCTTTTATTTTTTTAAGAATTGTTTTATAAAAATTAAATCTTTTGCATTATATATATATATATATATATTATTTTAACTTCATGTCATATTTATTAAATTACTTCTTTACATTTTCTTTATGAATACGGGTATTACAATAAATACCCATCATAAATGAGCATTTTTAACAATCAAGAGCATGCAATTTTATTAAGAGCTCATTTACTACTTTCCATGATTTCAAAAATCCTTTCTTGATCATTTCTTAAAGCTTTGTTCTTGAGAGAGATAAATTCTTTGAGTTGTATGCATTAATTGTACTCTCTCTAATATTCTCACTAATATTCAATCTTGTTAGAGAAAGAGTTGATGTAACTCTTGTAAGTGTATAGGTGTTAAACACTTACGTGAAATTTCTTTGTAAGAGAATCTTGTAAAGGTTTAAGAAAAACCTTGGAAGTTACTTGTTTGATCTATTGGAGCCTTTAAGGAAGATCCTTGAAGAGAGTGGACGTAGGGTCTAGAGTGATTCTGATATTAGCGAACCATTATAAACTGGGTTTGCATACTCTTCTCTCTTCCTCTTTTTGTTTTTCATATATGAAGGAGTAGATTTAAAACTTGAGGGCTTCACAAACTCTAATTTTTTAGTTTGACAAAGATTAGAGTAAATCAGTCTCTGGATATGTGTTCATCTTGAATGGTGGAGTAATGAGCTAGAAAAATTCAAAGCAAGAAACCATTGTGGATTCGACCACAAAGGCCGAATACTTTGTTGCATTAGAAGCTGCAAATGAGGTTGCTTGTATGAAGAAGTTTAGTATTGAACTAGGAGTGGTTTCAGACATTATCAATCTAGGAACTTTGTACAGCGATAACAATAGTGTAATTGTGTAAACAAAGAAAGCAAGGTCTCATCAAAAGTCCAAGCAAATTTTTTAGCAATTTCATTTGATTAAAAAGATCATTGGAAGAGGCGATGTAAAGGTAGAAAAAGTTTCATCAACATATAACATAGTGGATCCACTAACTAAAGCAATTTCTCAACAACAGTTCGATTGCCATTTTGAGAAGATGGGGTGAGATATGTGGGCGATTGGCTTTAGTGTAAGTGGGAGATTGATAGTAGTATGCCCTACAAGCCAATAGAATTTGATATCTAGCCATATTACTTGTAATTGCTCTTATTCGTTTATTAAAAATAAACTTTTATTTATGACTTCTATTTCATTTATCATGTTAATTACAAATCATATTCAATATACTTACATGATAAAGCTCATAGAATAAGAGTAATGGCAATATGCACTGTGATGGGATAATCCTCATGAGATTTAATTCCTTAAACTTTATTATTAAAAGTTCCTAATCATAAAATCACTAAGAAGGACATTAGTGAATCATGATAGATTAGACATACTATGTTTTCTCAAGGAGTTGAGGGTGATTGATCTCATGGTCAGTAGTGTATGAGACACTAAAATAAGTTATGTAGATACTTATTGGAGAACAAATACACCGAAGTGACTCGACTAAGTAATTCCTAATGGACATTTTACTGGTTGTTAATAGAAGTACTTACATTACAATTGTACAAGTGATCCTTGGACTTGAGGCACCATGGATGCCTTATGTATAGGCCATCATACTTTAATGCTGCTTAAATATGATTCTAATCATGAGTTACATAAAGATAATAATTGGTTATGACTACTTATTCATGGAGGTATGTGAGTGTACAATAAAGGATTCATCACTCTCAATAAAAGAGATAGAATGTCTGATGTTATTTGATTAAGTGATAGCTTGGAAACTTTGGCTAAAGTGGGGTAATATTAAAAAAAAAAATCTAATTTCACCATTTAAATTACAAAATTGAGATCAAGATAAATGTGATTAAATAATTAATGTTTGTTAGTAATTCTATACCTTAGGTTTATCAAAGACATTGCATGATGGAATAATTGAATTGTACGATAATTTGCAACAGAAAGGTTCACATTAAGTGTCAATCATGACTTGTGGAAGCCTTTAAGAATTACGGGGTTCAATTGTTATGTAAACGTTACGACCTACTATCAATACAATATTAAACCTAAGGGATCACACACAATTGGGCAATTGCAAGAATAAGGAAAATGAAGGGGCCAATAGAGAGAATTCTATGATTAAATTAAACCATGGGTTTAATTGCGATTCTAGAATCTATGGAGCTTTTAGGAGTAAAGGTTATATATAAGAGGCTTCTACGTGATAAATATCCTAATGCAAGTGTTAGAATTAAAATCAAATTTTAAACTATCTCTTTCTCTCTCTCTAGCCAAAATCCTAGAGTTATCGCTTAGGGATTTTCGATCAGCCCTAGTCCTCCTCCATGCGTGGTGTTCGACACCCCGAAGAAGGATATCATTGTTCTTGGTTGTTCAGGTAGATACACTTAGAGGCTAGACGCTTAAACGACTCGTGAAATCTTCTCCAAATTTTCAACTAGAATCTTCATTGAGGTATAAATCCCTAACTTTATATGGAGATTATTTATCATTCTAATAAATTCATAGAAAATTTTTGGGATATGTTTTTTGGCATAATTGAAAAAAAAATTTAAATTCCATTGCATTTTCTATGCTGATAAACTTACAAAGTTCACTTTGAAGGAGTCCACCATGTTACCCATAAGGATAAGATTCCAAAGCCTATATAAATGGCGCATTATTTAAAGTGCACTATTCGTTATACTTTTCCACAAATATTCTCATTTTCTCTCTTAGATCATCTTCTGACTTAAGCATTCGAGGCCTCTCCTCAAAAAACAACACTCCAAACGGTTTCCTTTTCAAGAACGTTAGACTTGACTGAAGTGGACCAAACCTCTAAAGACGACTTAGATTGACTAAATCAGATGTGACTTAATTTTGGTATCAATAGAGAGCAAGCTAACTAGTATAATTTGTTACTTATTTTAATTAATCACATTATTTTTATCATTGTCTATGTCAAGCCACTTGCTCAGGGACACAAGTCAAATCGATCAACTAATCATTCTCTCGGGAAAATATCTTTTCAAAAGCGATTTACATCAAACACTAGTGAATTAACAGGAATGGTCCACTAAACAATGAAGCACAATAAATATTTTTTACTTTTAATTGCATTGCCCAAAAGCATTAGTAAGTGTCAATTGGGTTTAGATTTAATTGTGCTTAAAACAATTTGTGTAATCTAGCTTTGATTAGATTTAAACACGTTTAAATCTAAATTTAAATGATTTCAAGTATCATTAGTTAGATTTGGGCTGCGAAATGTATCATTGTTCTATATTATTGTGGTTATAGGATTTTTTTTAAAAGGGCCTTTTGTAATTAAAAAGTGATTCATGATGATTAATCAAATTTTAATGTGTTAACCATGCCTTTTTATAGGTCCTCCCACCTTTTTTCCCGATTGAAAATAACTGGAATCTTGCATGGCAACTTGTTCAGTATTATAAAGAAGTGCCATTATTGAGTAATTAATATAAATAAAAAATATATTTGCTAATAAGTGAAATAGATTGCTTAATCAATTCCAAACCAAGATAGGCTTGTCATAATGCATGATAAGATTGTCAAATAAAGGATAATTGTATGTGAGGTTTTTGAATTATTACTGCAGACTTAAATTTCAAGCTATCACAGTTTTTACCTTACTTTAAGACAAAACACTTAAATTAAACTTTTTTTTTTATCGAATGATTGTCCTTACTCCTGACATGCCATGGCATCGTGGCCAAAAAAAAAAACAAAACAAGAACGGAAACAAATAGACGATAAGCCATGGAAATCGACAAAGGTGGCTGGAATGATTTGATGGTACACTTATAAATTGAGCACCAATTATTTATGAAGACTTATATATATCATCTTAAAACTTAGAAGGCTGATCTCCATTCTCTTCGGTCTCCGTTCTCCCTTTTACGTGGGATATGTCTTTCAATGTCTAGCTAGCTGTTTGAGCGTTATGGACCCAATTTTTTGGTAAAACAAACATCAAATTGATAGTGATAGGTTACACAGCTTTGCTTAATTATTGTACAACTTTCAAGTCTTAGCTCTCCCTTTCTCAATCTTATCAAAAATCCAAAATGATACCTCTCTTTCTCTGGTTATTCAATACCTATATGTATCGAAGGTGTTAGGTGTTATGGGCATTAATATCTTTGAATGTGTTGGAAAAACTTCCTTTCATTCCTTATCTACATGGGAGGATGACATAATGAAAACGGTCTTAAAATTATTTGAGGACTATCAAATTTATAGTATGCCACAAAATATGAATCTTCTTTCCAAGTCCCTAATTAAGATGCCAAGCGGTTTACTGGCATTTTTCTTCGTTCGCTATCTTTTTATTTCCTAGTTTCACACAGCTCAAGCTTAAATTTGTCACTTATGCGGATTTGATAGAGGAACATAAACAGAGATGACGGGGATTTAATTAATTAATAGACCACATATTCGTTGATCTCCCTTGTTAGGAATATTCACATGTGAGTATAGAGATGTGGAAAATCAATCCTACACGGAAAAAAAAACTAGATAGGTGAATGGAATATATATGGTGGTGGAACCAAAACCCATTAGCTTAAGCTTTTGGGTTCATATGGTCTCCTACATCATATATTGGGTCTTTGCTTGGTGGAGTCTCTAAACCCAAGTTTCTCCCAAACTTGGGTCATCATGCCTAACAAGTGGTATCAGAGGTTTGTGTTCGAGGATTAACGATCAGAGATGTCGATTGGATCACAAATTGAAATCGAAAAGTTTGAGGGGAAGAGTTTCGAGTTGTGGAAACTGAAAATGTAGGATCTACTCATGGACATGGACCTGTGGACAATGATAGTCGATGAAATGCCGAAGAGTATGATGAGCATGACGACAGCGTCCATGGCAGAGGCGACGTCACGGGTAGTGGTTTCGGCACCATCTTCAATGGTCATCACGGAGTGGAAGAAGCTCGATCGGAAGGCACAAAGTCTGATTCAACTATGCCTAGCCGATTCTGTCATGATAAATGTTTCTAGAGAGAAGATTATGAAAGAACTCTGGAAGAAGCTGGAAAGCCTTTATCAAAATAAATCTCTAGTAAACAAACTTTCGGATGGCTGAAGGTGATTTTTTCTCTGTTCATCTACATGATTACATTGCTCTGTTCACTGCCTGATTCATGGGATAACTTTATAGTTGCGATTGGTAGTGGTATGACTGATATGTCTTTTGAGAATGTCATGGTAACCTTATTGTCTGAGGAGATAAGGCGGCAGGGTATAGAGAACTCGTCAAAAGAGGCCTTATCTGTGAGAGGGCAAACCCATGATAGAGACTACAAGAGGTCTGGTGATAAACCCAAGTCCAGGGTAAGATCGAAAATTAAGGTTAAATCTGGGTTGAAGTGTTGGAAGTGTAGGAAAGCCCAAACATCTGAAGAAGGATTGCAGAAGTAAGAGTGTGAACCCTGAAAAGCGGACATACGAGATATTAGCTTTAGGAAACAAGAACTAGGATGATGATGCTGGTGACTTATATATGGCATCCTATTTGACTCAATCAGATCGAAGTGTTTGGATAATTGACACATGAGCTTTCTTTCACATGACACCTCACAAGGACTGGTTTCATGAGTATGGAACCTTTAATGGGGGAAACTTTTATTGGGAGATAATTATTTGGTGAAAATTATTGGGAAGATGAAATTGAAGATGAATGATGGGACGGTTAGGACACCTCCAGGCATGATGCATATTCCAAGTCTCAACAAGAACCCGATGTTAGTCAGCAAGATAACAGATGAGGCAGTGAATTTCAGCTGTGACAAAAATTCATGCAAAATGGCTCGTGGATCGCTAGTAATCACACGAGGTGTTCGATATGGTATATTATACAAGTTGCTGAGAAGTACAGTACAAAGTCAATGCAGTGGAGGTTTTATCTCTGATGAGGCGACTAATGATGAGGCGAAGTCTTCTATATAGTGGCATCAGTGGCTTCAACATATCAGTGAAACAGGACTATCTACTATATCGTCGAAGCAAATGGTGAAGGGAGTCCTACATTGCTTCATAGGATTCGGTTTATGTGAGCATTGTCTACATGGCAAACAGAACCATGTGAGTTTTAAGTCCACTGGCACGAGCATGAAGGGTAATCTGGATTTGATATATAGTGATGTGTTTGGGCCAGTTCCGGTCTAATCTCTTGAAAAATCGATGTATTACGTCTCTTTCATTGATGATTTTTCAAGGTATGCATGGATTTACTTCACTAAGAGTGAAGTTGAAGCATTTGATAAGTTCCATGAGTTTAAAGCATTAGTAGAAAATCAGATGGAAAGAAAGATAAAGGTACTGAGAATAGATGATGGAGGGGAATTTTGCTTAGACAAGTATGAGAAATTTTGTGCGGCAAGCGGCATTGCAAGACATAAAACAACTCCATATACACCTTAATAGAATGAGGTGGCTGAAAGACTCAATCGATCACTCATGGAGATATCGAGGAGTATGTTGAGTTGTAAAACCTTGGAGCTGGAGTTCTAGGCAAAGGCGATGGCTACGACATTTTATCTGAAGAACAGGTCACCTACATCAGCTTTACAGGATCAGACATTGTTTAAGGTAGTATTTGGGAAGAAGCCAAGTTTGGCTCATGTTAGGGTGTTTGGGTGCGATGCTTATATGCATGTGCCAAAAGAAAAGATAAAAAAACTTGACAGCAAATTAGTGAAGTTCATTTTCATTGGTTATAATGATGGGGTCATGGGTATAAGTTATGGAATCCAGAAAACATGAGTACAGTTTTCAGTAGAGATATTGTGTTCAGAGAAACACAAATGTATGTGGCGGCTGTCCAAGATGTACTGGAAAAGCCAAAGTAGGTTCAGATTGATCTTAGCCCGAGAGATAAAAAGTGGGAGATTATCCCATAGACCATATCATATACTTCATATTCTAAGTCAGTTGGGTTAGTCCACGATATTCATGTTTCTGATGTAGAGGATGAAGATTCAGATGCTTGCTTGGGGGTAAAGACCACGCCTATCATAAGAAGATCCACACTGGTTAGGAGGCCACCCATAAGGTATTCCCCTAGTGGTTGCAATGCATTATATGCTTTAAATATTACTAGTGATGATCCTAGCATAGTGAAAGAGATAAGGACCTCAGAGGCTGCAAATCTACGGGAAAATGCTATAAAAGAAGAGATGCAGGCACTAGACAGGAATGAAACATCGTGCCTTGTGAAATTTCCTAGAGATAGGAAGGAAATTGGGTCCAAATAGGTTTTCGAGAAGAAAACTAATGCAAATGTAATGGTAGAAAAGTACAAGGCACGCCTGGTTGCAAAGGAGTACTCGCAAATAGAGGGAATTGAGTATGGTGAGATATTTTTCCCCATACAAAAGTTGATGTCTATTAGATTTATCTTATCTATAGCAGTTGCTTATCATCTATATGTCGAACAACTAGATGTGAAGACGCCTTTCCTTCACGGGGACTTATATGAGGAAATTTACACGAAACAACCTGAAGGCTTTGTGAGCAAAGGTAAGGAAGAGCTGGTTTGTAAATTGAAGAAGTCTTTGTATAGACTAAATCAGTCACCACGGATGTTGTACTAGAAGTTTGACACATATACCATTCAGCTTGGGTTCACTCCGAACTATGTTGATCATTGCGTCTATGTGAAAAGGTTAAGGGTTGATTTTATCATTTTAACCTTGTACGTTGATGATATATTGTTGATTGGAAATAACTGAAAGATAATTAGCACTGTGAAGGCATCATTGGCAAGGTAGAACCTAGAGCCAGCAAACTTTATCTTAGGCATGTAGATAAAGAGGGATTGTGAAAATCGAAAACTGAGGCTAAATCAAAAGAAGTATATTAAAGAAGTGTTAAGGAAATTTAACATGTCTGACAGCAAGTCGGTAGGGACTTCCATGCTTTTGGGAACTAAGTTACCTGTGGAACAATGTCCAAAGATGGAGGAAGAAGCTAAAGAGATGGCACACATACCTTATGCTAGTACGGTGGAAAGCTAGATGTACGCTATGGTGTGTATAAGACCAGAGATTGCCCAAGAAGTGGGAGTATTGAGTAGATATACGTCTAATCCTAGGAAATAGCATTGGACTACAATCAAAAGAGTTCTTAGATATCTTCATGGCACGTCAGAGTTTGTATTGTGTTATGGAGGTATGGGAGGTAAGAAGAATCTTGATATTATAGGATCGGTTGATGCTAATTAGGGAAGGGACATTGATAGCAGGAGGTCTATAAGCGGATATGTGTTCAATTTGTTTGGTGGGACAGTGAGTTGGAGAAGAAAGAGGCAAAGTGTTATTACTCTTTCATCCACATAAGCAGAGTATATGGCGATAAATGATACTGGAAAGGAAGCGGTTTGGCTTCAAAGGTTGTATATTGAGCTTGGGTTTAAACAAGGAGCAGTGAAAGTGAAATGTGACAATCAATGTGCTATCTTCTTAGCAAAGAATCTTGTATTTATTTCACGAACGAAGCACATTGATATCCAATATCACTTCATATGGCAAAAGATTGAAGAAAAGGTGATAACCTTGGAGAAAGTGGATACAACAGTGAACAACACAGATTTCTTAACTAAAGCAGTCCGTATAGCAAAGTTTGAGTGGTGTGCTACTTAGATGGGCTTGAAGAAATAAAGTTATAGGAAGTTTTCCATGTGTGTGAAGTATTTATCAAGTGGGAGATTGTTAGAGTTGGTGCATACTTAATGGGTCCAAATTTGTAGAACCCCCAACGACCACGGTTTGGGTCTGGGTTTTTGCTTGATGGTTTGTGGTTGGGCCCATGAATAGTCATGGTTTTGCAGTAGGGCGGAAACCCTAATTAGGGCGTCTTAAGTTGCTTGTAAATATTCTCTATATACTGAATGCACATTGTAACGAGAGATTTGTGAGGTTTATAATAGTGAAACTTATAACAGGACGTAGCCCTATTTTAGGGTGAACCTAGGTATATCGTGTCTTATTTTATTTCTAGTTATAATTCATTTGATTGACAGGTCTTGAATCGTTCACTTAAGAGGATACTAGAACTAGTAGGGGGTGTTAGAAGTATGTGAAAAAATTCAAACTTCAAAGGTAGATTACAAGCGTGTGATATGATAATGCTCAGTAGTTTGAGGAAAGGAAAAAAAGAATTGCTTACAAGGTTGCACTAACTAAAGAAAGAGACCTATCACTAGTGATTGTGGCTAAGGAGAAAAATACAGTGAAGCTATTGAACAAATTATTAGAATCTAAGGAATTTTTTTGGAAGCAACGTTCCCAAGTCTAGATGAGTTCAAAAACTTACAATATAAAGATGAACTTATGTGAGAGGTGGCCTATGGATATTTTCAACAATTCTTTGAATCCTCTCAACCTGGTTAAGTTCAAGAAGCTTTGGAGATTGTGGAACCATGGGTAGAGAGATTATTGAATGGAGTTTTGATAAAAGAATTTGAGGCGAATGAGGCAAAAGCGGCACTATTTTAGATGCATATAACAAAGTCACCATGACCTGACAGTATGTGCACATTATTTTACCAAAAATATTGGTATATTTTTGGGAAGGATGTTACTAGTGTGGTTTTATCCTTTTTTTTTTTAAATGGGAAGCAAAACTTGGATATTGTTATTTGTACGTGCAATGTTTTGATTCCTAAAATAAAGCATCCTTAGTATATGAATCAATTTCGACGGATCAACCTTCATAATGTTATTTACGAAATAATAGAAAAGCATTTGTTATGTAACGACCCATCCCGGGTTGGCTACCCCGAGACGGTGTTGTCACATTTTGAAAATCCCAGCACGATACATATATGCAACAAAAAAAATAATACCAACTGCAATTATTATGTCAATCCTCAACCCTCAACAGGGGAGATACATCATTCAGATCTCAACTTAAACATTATATACAACATAATATGCACGAATGTTTACAAATATATTTTTTTTACCTTTTTCATTAGTCTGAGGATGTGGACCATGTGGCTTACAAATAATGACTTTATCTGAATCTCAGCTCACCAAACTATCTATCCTACCTGTTACTTGAAATCATTGTACAATGAGAAGTGAGCTTCACAAGCTCAGTGAATCAAACTTACTAGAAGTATTTAATTTGTATAATTAGTCTTCCAATATTCATTCATCTATATCTCATATATTTTGATAATAACTTTCTATTATAACTACTCACGTCAAATCTCCATCCTTTATAAATCTCTTCTTCTCATATAATTAATCATCATCTTGAGACTATCAATTTTATCTCATAATTACCTCATTATGAGGTTCATAGCATATAATCAGTCACCCAGATAATTCTTATCATTTCATATTTCCATTATTTGTTCTTTTTAGCATAATTGCCTCTCTGTGAGACTCATTCATCTATCAATAAATTTACAATCATGAATAGCATTTTAGCATGTCAAGCAATAACAATCAATATTTAAAGCAAATATAATGCGTGAACTTAAATGTTATTATTATTGGGAACGTTTTCCCATATGTCGATATGTTTTAGCTTAGACCAACTGTCCTCCTGGTTCTTTTATTTTATTTAGACCAGCTGCCCTCCCAGTCTTTTTATTTCCAGCATATATCGGCTGTCACGGTTTTCATTTATTTCCAGCATATACTGGTAGTCACAGTTTTCATATATTTCCAGCATATACCGGCTGTCACGGTTTTCATTTAGACCAGTTGCCCTCCCGGTTCTTTTATTTCATGTAAATGCATATGAACAATAATATGAAATATGCATATGTGTTGGAAATCACCTCAAGATGCCCAGGTGGTGATCTTCCAAACACCCAAGTCTAGAATGACTTATAATGAACAGAAACAAACCAATCAAAGAAAGAACACAAGCAATTGTTATCGAGGTTTGGCAATGTGCCTATGTCCCCGTGAGCTACTCTGAGCTCTCTGCACTAAATCAGTGAGTTCTTACAATTACAACAACTCCTCTTCAAGAATCCTCTTATTCTTGAAGAATGAAAGAAGAGAACAAGAAAGTGATAAGGACTACTGTTTCCCGGGAATTTTCCTCAAGAAAATTCAACTACAAAGCCTTTGAATCCCCAATCTATACTACTCTCTCTCTAAACAACCAACCTCTCTTGAATGAGATCTATTCTAGTGTCTCTCCTGTGTTTTGTGTCTTTGCACTCTCACACTTGCACTTGAATTCTCTTGTATGATGATTATGTTGATGATAATGCCTTCACTTGTTGTTAGAAGACCCTTTATATAGAGCAATGACTTCCTCATCCAATCTTTGAGATCAATCTCCACCCTTAGATCTCAAGAACCAAAGACTTATGGCTCTCTAAGAGTCTAAGTGATCCTGTGCATTTTAGCCAAGTCCCATGCACCATCACAAGAGGCTGAAAAACCATGCTCCAGGTGTGCCTGGCGCTGCGGCCAAGACCAGGGCACACAACCTCCAGGTGTTGGGCGCCGCGGCGCCCAAGGCTGGGCTGCGGCGCACAATGCTGAACTGATGTTGAACTTCACTTGTTTAATCCTTGGACAAATCCCAACAATATGTACAAAAATATAAAAATATGCATGTATTTAGACATTCAAATTTGTTATCCTGCTTCTTCTCAAATTATTATTTGATCAATTTCACTAATTTTTTCTCCTCATATCATATCAAATCATCATCCATAGCTCATCAAGAATTTCACTTATCACCTTTATTATAAAATTGACTCATTATTCCAATAATATTATTACTCATAAAATAATTCTCTACACATCAATTATTCCTATCATACCTATCAACCAACTTTCATCTATCACCAAATCATAAGTTAATAATTTATTCAAATATTATCACTATATATTTCATATTTATCTTGATTACTTAAAGTAAATCTAACTCACCACGTAGCACTTAGAGCTACTCATGGATCACCTCCTTGCCTTTCCTGCTCCTCTCAGCAATTTCCCCCGGTTGCTGATCGTTAATACCTGACATAATATTTATGTTAAAATTTATAATTTATTCTTTAATTCCTTCATAAATCACATCCTTTGAAAATTCCTACATTGAATTCTGAGAAATTTCATGTATGCTAAATTTCAAAAATAAACTTCACGTTATTACCTTCTGTTTTTCTTAGAGCTTCTCGTGACTTTCTATAAAATTCTCCTGTAAACCCTTTCAAAATTTTAGTATTTCAACATTTCTTTCGGTCTCCAAGTGTTTAGAGAAATAAAGTAGTTTAAATTGTAGAAGGAATAAAACCAATCAAGATTTGGTAAGTATAATTAAAATAAAGAACAAAGTGTGTGTGTGTCTATATGTATATATAAATTTCCCCCTCCCCACCGTTTCACTTTTGTGCTGCTTAACATGCAGTAGTTTAAAAATTTTGAGGCAACACCTGGAAGTCCAGGTGTTGCACACATTTTTTTCTTTTTTTTCTTTTTTTTTTGTTTTCATTTCTTCTTCTTATCCTCCACAAATATTGTTTTATTTTCTTTTTCTTTTTCTTTTTCCTTACATGTTGTCCACTCGTCCATTTTTTTTTAAAGAATTGTTTTATAAAAATTAAATCTTTTGCATATATGTATTATTTTAATTCCATGTCATAATTATTAAATTACTTTTTTACCTTTTCTTATGAATACATATATTACAATTCTACCCACGTTATAAAAATTTTGTCCCCGAAATTTCCTTAATTCATGAAAGAGTTGGGGCTATTCTTTCCTCATTCTTGTTTCATGCTCCTAAGTAATTTCTTCAACATCTTGGCTTCGCCATAATACTTGAATCAAAGGAATGACTTTATTGCGCAAGACTTGTTCCTTTCTGTCTAGAATTCTGACTGGTACTTGCATAAAAGTCAAATCTTCTTGAAGTTCTATCGTCTTATTCGAGATACTATGAGATTCATCTTGTAAGTACTTTCTCAAAAGTGACACATGAAACACATTATATAATTTCTTTAACTCTGGGGGCAAATCCTATCTATATTCTACTAGTCCAACTCTCTCAATCAGCTCATATGGTCTTACAAATCTCTGGCTCAACTTTCCATTCTTTTTAAACCACAATACACCCTTCCATGGAGATATCATAAAAAATACCTGATTACGCTCAAATTAACACGCAGTTATTGTGTATAGCCGAGGTATCGATCCCACGAGGAAAAACGATCGACAAAGGAAAGTGTAAACCTTAACACAAACGATAAAATTTAAATGAAAGAATCTGAGTTTTGATAACGAAATAATGTGAAAGAGTTGTGTAAATATAATGAAGAATATAATAGGGAAAAAACAAGGTTCCGGGAATCCCTCCTAAGTTTGTTGCCTTATTCCAATCTTGATTCAATTGTTTATATCTCGATTGTTAGTTTCACATCCAAAACAAACAATCGATAAATATTCAATCACAACACATTAACACTCTAATGTAATTGCTACAAATCACTCCTTGATTTCGATTCAAGCACACATGACCTATCTTATAGATTTATCAAGAAACGACAATATATTTCAATTACAATATCGCAGTAATGGACAAACCTATAAGATAAATCTACCGAAATCAATCACATCCAAACAACTTGACATAATAAAAGCTTGATTAAACTTATATGGAGCAGAAGGATGAAATCACCGGATTAAGAGAAATTCTTAGAGAAGAAGAACATAAATTGCAACTGTCACATGAACCTCAATTCTTCATGTTTAATCAAAGAGTAAATCATAACAATGTTTAACAATAAATCCTTACAATTGAACCATGAATGAAAATAAGAACAACTACACCTAGAGATTCATCCCTTTGCCTTGCTTGGAGATTAGTTGGTCATGGGGCTCATCCTTGAACACAGTAATGGAGAAGAATGTCACCCTTTTCTTAAGTTTTTTCAGCCTCCTTTCATCAAACCCTAAGTGTTCTATTTATAATCTAAAAGGTTCAAGGGTATTTTCGGGTCAAAACTATCATTAAAGCCCTAATTAGGTCGTGGCACAGAAACAAGGCATCGCGCTCGCACCGCGGCTCAGCCTTTCCAGGTTGCGGCGCACAGTTTTGTCAAGTTTCTGGAGGCCGCAGCCCAGCCTTTCCAGGCTGTGGCTCAGCTGGTCCAGCTTCTATCTAAGAAGTTGACGGTTCTGGTGGGCAAGGCTTGAGGGTATGGGCCACGGCATGGAATCCTAAAGACTTGGTTTCTCTTCCTTTTGTCCTTTGGTAACCATGTCTTCACTCCGATATGCATCAAATCGTCGTGCTTTAAGTAACGATAGCTTTTCCATCTCTTTTGAACTCAAAGTACCTGAAAATGCACCGAAATAGATCAATGATCCAAGAATGACACTTTAGAATTGTTAAGGAATAAATGTGTAATTGAACCCTAGATCAACCCTATAATGCTAACAAATAAGTACTGTTAAGATGCATTTAATGACTCTCATCATAAACCCCAACTAGCTTATTGCTAGTCCCTAGTAGTTCAAGCGAAAAACATAAAATGAATTCTTTATTAGAAATCAAAACAAAATAAAACAATATCAGCGTTAAACCAAGAGTAATTCAACTTTTTGTCTAAAAAATCATACATAACACACAACATATAGAATCATTAAATATCACTCAAGTCCAAAAATAATCCAAATATCAACCTCAAAATCGTTATCGACTCTTAACATTCATCTTACCACAAACCATTAATCCAAACACACAGATGATTTTATGTACTCCATTCATGAATACAGTCTTGGCCTATAAAAACATTTTAAATTGCATGACATCAATCACAAATTAAGCTCCATAAGCTCACTTTTCAAATCACTCTCCACTAATGTAGAAAAATCACACTAAATCGGATCACTAGGTCTTTAATAGGCTTGTAACGTTAGGCTAAGGTAAAGGTCAAGAAAGAACAGGAAGGATTAAACAAGTAAAAGAAATTAGTCTCTTAATTCAAACACAACCAATTTAAGCACTAGATAACCTTACTTCAACACCCACTTATTCAACCATTTTTCGAGCATTTCACTCAATAAATCACCACGTTTTTCTTCTTTCTTTGCCATAATTCACTTTTTTTTTTGGTACAACCATTCACCTCTGTTTTCAGTTATTATTCTTTTCCACAACCCCCAACTTATCTCCTTTAATGTACTTGGGTTATGGTAGTAATATATATATATATTTTTTCATATTTCCATCCTTACTCCTCTTAAGTGCTTCTCAACAAATGTGTATAAACTAAGTTCTCTTAAAAGAAAGGTAAGGATAAAATATTTTTAGGCTCATAAAGATAAGTAAATGGGTTATCGAAAGAAACAAGGCTCAAATTGTTTTTCAAGAAAAAGGCTCAAACAGGTGACTAGCGATAAATATAGCAAGGATAGTTTTGAAAGGCTCAAATGGTCCAAAAATGTCCTACATCATATCCTAAGTAGTGTGCATTCTAGGATTTCACCTCAAGTGATTATCAAATAAGTTCTAGAGCTTGTCGAGACCACAAAAGTATTCACAAAACAATTCCACATAAAACTTCTCTAAATGTTTTAGACTAATCATGCAATCTTACCACAAACCAGAGTCTAAAACCAAATGAAGATTGACACTTAAATTATTCTCAAACCGAAGTAAGATTTAACTTCTTCTAAATGCTATATTCTATCTCAATTAAGCTCATATCATTGACATGTGAATTAACTCCAAGGCGAACACAAAGCATGCTAAGAACAACCAAATGTATTAAAACAAAACAAACGAATTGAAACGAAAAAAAGGAAAGTGACACCAAACAATTCAATGGTATACAATAAGAAATGTGTTTCCTCCGCCCCCAACTTAAGATAAGCATTGTCCTCAATGTGAAAGCAAAAGTTAAGGAAAATCCATTTTTAGCCAAAGGTGCGAGGAGCCAAAAATTGTGCACGACCGTTTGAACTGATGCGCATTTTTGTCCCTGAAAAAGAAATACGAAGGTCGTACTGGAAAACAACAAAATACTAATAATAAACAAGAAAAAAATATGAAAAAACAATAGAAATAAAAAGATATGCTGTGGGGTGCCTCTCATGAGCGCTAAGTTTCACGTCTTCAGCCAGACCCTGCACCACTCTCACTGCTGGCCTCATTATGGTGCTGAAGATAAGGCTTCATACTTAGTGGCCTTAGTGCTAGTCTTTTGGCAGGGAATTCTTAAAGATGAGGCTCAAGTGTTCTTGGTGTTGCCCATTTACAATCAGCAATAGGATATGTGATTCTTGCATCTAATAGTTTCAATACTTCATTCTTCAGCACTTATTCCATAGTGGGATTAAGCCTACGTTGGGGGTCTATACAAGGGCCAGTTCCTTCCTCCCAATTAATTTTATGAGAATAGACCAGGGGACTAACACCTTTTATATCACCATGGCTCCAACTTGAAGGATTTTGTTTTGCACTTCTCTCAGGTAACTCCTCAAAGCATGGTTTCCATGCTTTCTTAATAAATCCCTGCAACTTATCAAAAACATCAACAACATTAACGGTATGGGGATAAATTGAAGAATCGTCGAAGTCAAAATTATTAGGAGGGAATTCCAAAGAGTTAAAATTATCTTTAATGTACTCATCCTCCAAAATAAGCTCATTGATCATGTAAGTGTCGAAACACTCATCATCTTCATGTGACTACCTTGAGACTCGGAAAGCATTTACCTCTAGAGTCATATTTCCAAATGATAATGTCATTAGGCCATTCCTACAATTAATGAGGGTATTGGCGGTGGCAAGGAATGGTCTTCCAAGTATCAAAGGAATTTTTGACTCCGTATTCACAATAGAAATTGTATCTAAAACCAAAAATTCAACGGGATAATAGAAGTTATCAATTTGCAACAAAACATCTTCCATAATACCTCTTGGTTTTCTTATCGATCGATCTGCTAGTTGGAGTACCACAAAAGTGGGTTTGATCTCACCTAGACCGAGTTGCAAGTATATGGAGTATGGCATATGGTTCACACTAGCACCCAAATCTAGCAATGCTTGGCCACAAGATTCGTTTCCAATTTGGCAAGCCACCGTTGGATAGCCCGAATCTTTATATTTGGGCGGTATCTTACTGTCAATTACTGCACTTGCTTGCTCCGTTAAGAATGTCATCTTCTTCACATTGTGCCTCCTCTTGAGTGTGCATAGATCCTTAATGACTTTAGCATAGTTGGGAACCTGTTTTATAACATGAAGAAGAGGGAGCTTAATTTTAACATGCTGAAGTTGTTCAAGAATCTCACATTTTAATGCTGAATTTCTCTCCTTAGGTTTAAGGAGTGCTTGAGGGAAAGGCACTGGTAAAGAATCATTATGGGCATCTTTTTCCTTGGGGGCTTCATCCTTGTTGCTCATAGTGTTAGGAATCAAGCTTGATTGTAGAGTGGGTCCGTCAATTTTTTTACTGCTGCGGGTAATTATAGCATTAACCTCTTTAACATTTTGATTGTCAGGATTGGAGGTTTATGCCATATGTTGTCCCCTTGGATTAGGTTGTGGCTGCGAAGGAAAATGACCTTACTCTTGAATCGTCAAGAAACTAGTCAACTTAGTGAGTTGACTCTTTATCACCTTTTGTTCCTCTTTAATCGCTTGCTACTCCTCTAGTAATCGTTGATTTATTTTTCCCTGCTTTTCCACACTCTTAGCATGTACCTGCAAAAATGACTTAACCATATTTTCCAAAGGTAAAGATTGTTGTGGTACATTAGATGAGGTTGCTTCCAGTTTCCATTGGGTACTAGAGTGGGGATGAGATTGTATATCAGATCTCCAATGGGTGCTAGATTGGGCAGGAGGTTGCATATCGGATCTCCAACTAAAATTATGGTGATTCTTCTAACCGGGATTGTAGGTGCTAGAGTAGGGTAAGTCTAGTTTCCTAAAGGGTATACCTAAAGCATTACACTCTCCTTTCATCTCAAAATAGGCTGGACAATCCTTAAGTACATGATCTACCCCATTACACATAAAATAAGGTTTATGGGACTCTACCCTAGCAACCAGTTCAGGGCTTCTAGCATCCTTAATTTTTAAGGCTTCAATTTCCTTAGTTAGGACCTCTAAACGGGCTTTAAGGCTGTCCTCTTCCTTAAGTTGATAAATTCCAGCGGGTTGATTTCTCTTAGTACTTTCTATGGCATTCGGTTCTGTCCAAGTGTGGGCTTTTTCCGATAGGTCATCTAGGAAATCTATGGCTTAGTCGGGATCTTTTTTAAGAAAATTCCCATTACACATCATTTCTATGAATTGCCTTTCCCTACTTAGGAGTCCATCATAGAAATAGCTAACTACCCGCCAACTCTCATACCCATGGTGTGGACAAGAATTCAAAAGGTCTTTGAAACGTTCCCAAACTTGATATAAGGTTTCACTCTCCTTTTGTGCAAAGTTTGAGATTTGTCTCTTGAGGTTATTGGTCTTATGGGTTGGGAAGTGCTTTTGGAAGAAGGCTCGGGTCATCTCATCCTTACTACCTATAGACCTAGGCCTTAACGAGTACAGCCAAACCTTGGGCTTTTCCTTAAGTGAAAAGGGGAAAAACCTAAGTTTGACAGTGTTTACCATATCAGCCCTAATTTGAAAAGTTGTTACTACTTCCTCAAATTCCCTAATATGGATATAGGAGTTTTCATTCTCAAACCCATGGAAGGTTGGTAGCAATTTGATCCAGGCTTAAACTCAAGTTGTTGAACATTAGGAGGGAACATGATACAAGATGATGTGGCCGTTCAGCTAGGGTGCAAGTAGTCCTTAAGTGTCCTAGCAACATTCTCGTTGTGATTGTCGGACATATTAACAAAATTCTCTAAGTTCTCATTTGGGTGTGCACTATGGTTTGATCTAGGCAGGGTTTCACTAGCAGACGTGGAAGGAGAGAGTAACTCTATTTCGGGTCTTTTAATGAATCTACCTCGCGAATTTCTCAGTCTAAGCATACACCAAAGGAATTAGAGGGTAAATGAATAAAACAGAATAATGAAAGAAAATTAGAAAATTAAAACAAAGAGAAAAGAATAATATTACTGTCTTGTCTCAAAGTTGACAATCTTCCTTATACTTAAGCGCGTTTTCCCGGCAACGGCGCCAAAATTTGATTACGCTCAAACTAACGCGGTTATTGTGTATAGCTGATGTGTAGATCCCATGAGGAAAAACGATCTACAAGTGAAAGTGTAAACCTTAACACAAACAATAAAATTTAAATGAAAGTATATGAGTTTTGATAATGAAATAATGTGAAAGAGTTGTGTAAATATAATGAAGAATATAATAGGGAAATAACAAGGTTCCGAGAATCCCTCCTAAGTTCGTTGCCTTATTCCAATCTCGATTCAATTGTTTTTATCTCGATTGCTAGTTTTATATCCCAAACAAGCAATCAGTAAATATGCAATCACAGCACATTAATACTCTAATGTAATTGCTACAAATTACTCCTTGATTTCGATTCAAGCACACATAACCTATCCTATAGATTTATTAAGAAACGACAATATATTTCAATAATAGTACCGCGGTAATGGACAAACCTATAAGATAAATCTACCGAAATCAGTCACATCCAAACAATTTGACATAATAAAAGCTTGACTAAACTTATATGGAGAAGAATGATGAAATCACCGGATTAAGAGAAATTCTTAGAGAAGAAGAACATAAATTGCAACTGTCACATGAACCTAAATTCTTCTTGTTTAATCAAAGAGTAAATCATAACAATTTTTAACAATAAATCCTTACAACTGAACCAAGAATGAAAATAAGAACTACACCTAGGGATTTATCCCTTTGCCTTGCTTAGAGATTAGTTGGCCATGGGGCTCATGCTTGAACATCGTAATGGAGAAGAATGTCGCCCTTTTCTTAAGTTTTTTCAGCCTCCTTTCATTAAACCCTAAGTATTCTATTTATAATCCAAAAGGTTCAAGGGTATTTTCGGGTCAAAACTATCATTAAAGCCGTAATTAGGTCGTGACATGGAAACAGGGCATCGCACTTGCGCCGCGGCTCAGCCTTTCCAGGCCGCGGTGCCCAGCTTTGTCAAGTTTCTGGAGGCCGTACCTAGCTTTTCTAGGTTGCGGCTCAACTGGTCTAGCTTTTATTCGAGAAGTTGATGGTTCTGGTGGGCGAGCCTTGAGGGTTTGGGCCGCGGCGTGGAACCCTAAAGACTTGGTTTATCTTCATTTTGTCCTTTCGTAACCATGCCTTCACTCCGATATGCATCGAATCGTCGTGCTTTAAGCAACGATAGCTTTTCCATCTCTTTTGAACTCAAAGTACCTGAAAATACACTGAAATAGATCAATGATCCAAGAATGACACTTTAGAATTTTTAAGGTATAAATGTGTAATTCAACCTTAGATCAACCCTAGAATGCTAACAAATAAGTACTGTTAAGATGCATTTTATGACTCTCATCAGTACCCAGTCACCAACTTGAAACTCGAGAGGTCATCTTCTATTATCAGCATATCCCTTCTGTCTATTTTATGATGCTCCAAGGTTCTCTCTAACCAATTTGATCCTCTCAATAGTAAGATTTATCATTTCTGGACCAAATATCTTTCTCTCTTCATCTTCTACCCAACATACTGGAGTTCGACACCTCCTACCATATAAAGCCTCAAATGGTGTCATCCCAATACTAGTTTGATACTGATTATTATATGCAAACTCGATCAAAGTTAAATAAGCATCCCAGCTCACTGAGAAACTCAATACACTTGCCCTCAACATATCTTATAGTATTCTGATGATCCTCTCCATCTGCCCATTAGTTTGTGGATGAAAAGCTGTACTAAACTGTAATTGTGTACTCTTAACTTCTTGAAAACCTCTCCAAAATATAGAGGTAAATGTAGAATCTTTATCTGATACAATGCTTAAGGGTACTCCATGTAATCTTACAATCTCTGCTACATATAATTCAACCAACTTTTCAGGACTCCAAGTAATTTTAATAGGAAGGAGATGTGAAGACTTAGAAAGTCTATCCACTATAACCCATATAGCGTCATAACCCCTCTGGTATGGGGAAAACCAGAGATAAACTCCATGCTCATGTTCTCCAATAGCCACTCAAGTGCTAGAAGAGGTTGTAATAAACCTGCTGGATGTCCATTCTCAGACTTTACCTGTTGACAAGTCAAACATCTAAAAATATGTTCCGCTATATCCTTCTTCATCCTTGACCACCAGTAATTTTATCTCAATCCCCTGTACATCTTATTATTACCCAGGTGCATGGAATATATAGAATCATGAGCCTCTCTTAGTATCTTCTTTCTCATCTCTACATCACTGGGAACACAAACTCTATGCCCCAATACCACCATACCATCTTCTCTAATTCTAAACTTAGTTGGCTTTCCACTCACTACTTTCTGTCCAATCTTCTCTATCCCTCAATCTCTACCCTGTATTTGTAATAAACAATCAATAATAGAAGGTTTTACCACCATATTTGCCATCAATACTCCTCTATCATTGACACTCAACCGCATCCTAATTTTTCTTAATTCTATCATCAAGCTAGTATTATGACTCCTAACGGCAGTAATCTCCCTGTAACCTTTCTACTCAATGCATCGGCTACTACATTAGCCTTTCCTAGATGATAATGAAATGTACAGTCATAATCACTAATCAACTCTATCCACCTCATCTGCTGCAAATTCAACTCTTTTTGGGTAGGTAAATGCGTCAAACTTTTATAATCAGTAAAAATTTCACAATTGGCTCCATACAGATGATATCTCCTAATCTTCAAAGCAAAAACTATGGCAGCAAATTCTAAACCATGGGTCGAGTAATTCCTCTCATGGTTCTTCAATTGCCTAGATACATAAGCTATAACTCTCCCATGTTGCATCAACACACATACCAACCCCTGATGTGACCCATCACTATATACCACAAATCCTTCATCACCAGAAGGAAGCGCTAATACTGGGGTAGTAGTCAATTTTTCTTTTAATAGCTGGAAACTCCTTTTATATTCTTCTGACCACCTAAACTTCACTTCCTTAATGGTCCAACAATCATAGATATTTTTTGGATAAACCTCTAATAATAACCAGCTAACCCCAAAAAGCTTCTCATTTTAGTTATACTAGCGGGTCTTTCCCAATTCAACACTGCTTCTACTTTCTTTGGGTCAACTGTTATTCCTTCTCCCGACACAACATGCCCCAAGAATGATATTTCACTCAACTAAAACTCGAACTTAGAGAACTTTGCATATAATTTATCTCTCCTCAGAATTTCTAACACTATCTCTAAATGTTGCATATGCTCCTCTTCATTCTTGGAATATACAAGAATATCATCAATAAACACAATCACAAATATCTAAGAATGGTTTAAACACCTGATTCATTAGATCCATAAATTTTGTAGGAGAATTAGTCAACCCAAATGGCATGACCAGGAACTCATGATCGCCATAACGTGTCCTAAAAGCAGTCTTTGGCACGTCCCCCTCCTTTACCCTTAATTGATGATAACCTGATCTCGCGTCTATCTTAGAAAACACCCTAGGTCCCTGTAACTGTTCGAACAAATCATCTATCCTTGGCAAAGGATATCTATTCTTGATGGTGATCTTATTCAACTGTCTATAATCAGTACACAATCTCATTGTCCCATCCTTCTTCTTGACAAACAACATAGGGGCTCCCCAAGGTAACATACTAGGTCGAATAAACTATTTATCTAGTAACTCCCGAAGCTAAACTTTCAACTCTCTCAATTCAGCTGGTGCCATTCTATAAGGTGTTAGAGATATGGGTACTGATCTTGAAATCACCTCAATAGAAAACTCAATCTCCCTATTGAGAGGCAAACCAGACAACTCTTCAGAGATTACATCAGAAAAATATCTTACTACCAAGATTTCTTCTAAATTCTTACTCTCCTTACTAGAATCCACCACATATGCCAAATACTCCTCACAACCCTTCTTCAACTATTCACTAGCAGTTAAGGTAGAAATAAGACATTTAGCAAGTATCTTACGTTCTTCCTGAAAATTAAACTCTTTCTGTCCAAGTATCTTGAACACCACATTCTTCCTAAAACAATATACCCAAGCATAATATGCAGATAACCAATTCATCCCCATAATTAAATCAAAATTTGTCATATCTAAAGGCATTAAATCGACTTCAAATTCTCTATCATCCATATTAATCACAAAACTTCGATAAATTGTCCTTATAATAACTCTATCCCCAGTAGGAACCTCAACAACAATAGTATACATAAAAGGACTAACACTAGCATCAATAGATTTCATACATACACTTGATGAAAAAGAATGGGTTGCCCCAGGATCAATCAATAATCTAGCATGCCTATCAAGGATAGATACCATACTTATAACGACATCGGGAGTGGCTTGTGCATCCTATAGGTCAATGCATAGACTTTGCTGCCTCTGGATTGTAATTGGCTACCACGTCCTCTTTCAACTACTGATCCTCAACCTCTGCCCCGTACACACCACCACATTTCTCCACCAGTCTTCTCCCAACACTTCCAATGCCTAAGTTAGCAGATTTCCCCACTGGACAATCTACAGCAACATGTCCTCCCTCACCACATACAAAGCATGTCTGCGTAAGGCAATTCCAAGAAAAATGCCCCGTCTGATTACATCTAAAGCAAACCCTTAGCTCTTGATCATACATTAGATTATAACCTCCCCTTGGTGGTATACTTACTCATCTACTATAACTCTCACTTCCCATAGCCTGTCTCCTGAATCTAGGGGTCCCACCGGTATTACTCTGAGCTACAGAAGCAATAGGTCCTGATTGCTTCTGACTATGTACTACAGTTCCCTATGACAAGGAATGCCCCATCTGGGGTGGTTTCCCGCCCTGCACACTAATATTACCACAACCTTTAGGTCCCTCAAATCTAGACCTCTTCAGCCACTCCATCCTACCTCTAAACTCCATCAAATCATTCTCAATTTATAATGCTTTATCCACCAGTATAACATAATTTCCAATGCCCATATAAGAGAGTTTAGTCTGAATGTCATAGTGTAATCCATCTAAAAATCTCTTACACTTCTTCTTCTCCATATTCACTAATTCAAGTAAAAACCTTGACAGGGCTATGAATCTACTATCATATTCAGCCATCGATAAATTACCCACCTTAGATGAATAAAATCTCTCTCTTGTTATGTTCGAAAAGTATTTGAAAAATACTTCATAAAGAACTCATCCTTCAACTTACTCCAAGCTAAAGGTTGTTCTACCTATATGCTTACCCTAGGTAAAATATCCTCCCACCATTGAGAAGCCTCACCTTCCAACATAAATGAAGCAAAAGCAACCTTCTGTCTATCTATCACTGGTAAGACCTCAAAATATTTCTCGACATGTCTAATCCACTCTCAGTTTCTACAAGATTTACAGATCCTCTAAAGTATGAGGGTTTAAACTTAAGAAATCTCACAAAACAAACACCTTGCATCTCATATGCTAACACACTTTCCCCCTCATGAACCTCTTATTTCACCACATCAGGTTCTATTCTACCCCTTTCCTCTAATTTTCTCTGCAAATTATCAGCCCTTTTTTCAGCTGTATTCATCCTCTCTATAGCACGATCAAGAGTTTCTCTCAATTTATCCCTCCTAACCTCAGATTCTCTCCCAGCTCTACTAGTATTAGCTGCACTATCAATTTGTTCCCTTGCAGGAACCATAAACTCAACCTCCCCCTCTGTTTCAACTCTTCTAACTATTGGGGGTCTACCATGTCCCCTCTGATTCAGAACTCTACCTCTAGCTGCAGCACATCCATATGTCATCCTCAGACTCTCCATTAAAATATAGTTTATTTTTATATTCCACTTCTTTATGTTCTTATGCAATCTACAGAATCATAAAAGTTGGCTTTGATACCAAAATTGTAACGACCCATCTCGGGTTAGCCACCCCCGAGACGGTGTTGCCACATTTTGAAAATCCTAGCACGACATATATATGTAACAAGTAAAATAATATTAACTGTAATTATTACATTAATCCTCAACCCTCAACAGGGGAGACACATCATTCAGATCTCAACATAAACATTACATACAACAAAATATGCATGAATATTTACAAATATTTTTTTCCTTTTTCATTAGTCTGAGGATGTGGACCACGTGGCTTACAAATAATGACTTCGTCTGAATTTTAGCTCACCAAACTATTTATCCAGCATTTTACCTGAAATCATTGTACAATAAGAAGTGAGGTTCACAAACTCAGTGAATCAAACTTACTAGAAGTATTCAAATTGTATAATTAGTCTTTCAATATTCATTCATATATATCTCATATATTTTGATAATAACTTGAGACTAATCTCATAATTACCTCATTATAAGGTTTATAGCATATAATCAATCACCCGGATAATTCTCATCATTTCATATTTCCAATTTGTTTTCTTCTCAGCATAATTGTCTCTCTGTGAGACTCATTCAACAATCAATAAATTTATAATCATGAATAGCATTTTAGCATCACAAGCAATTTAAAGCAAATTTAATGCGTGAATTTAAATGTTATTATTATTGGGAACGTCTCCCTACAAGTCGACATGTTTTAGCTTAGACTGGCTGCCCTCCCAGTTTTTTTATTTTATTTAGACTGACTGCCCTCCCGGTTCTTTTATTTCCAGCATATACAGCATATACCAGCTATCACGGTTTTCATATATTTCTAGCATATACTGGCTGTCACAGTTTTCATTTAGACTGACTACCCTCCAAATTCTTTTATTTCATATATATGCATATAAACAATGATATAAAATATGCATATGTACAAAAATATAAAAACATGCATGTATTTAGACATTAAAATTTGTTATCCTACTTCTTCGCAAATTATTATATGATCAATTTCACTAATTTCTTCTCTTCATATATCATATCAAATCATTATCCATAACTCGTCAAGAATTTCACTTATCACTTTTATTATTAAATCGACTTATTATTCCAATAATATTATTTCTCACAAAATAATTCTCTACACATCAATTATTCCTATCATACTTATCAACCAACTTTCATCTATCACCAAATCAGAAATTAATAATTTATTCAAATATTATCACTATATATTTCATATTTATCATTGATGAGAGTCATAAAATGCATCTTAACAGTACTTAATTGTTATCATTTTAGGGTTGATCTAGGTTTTAATTGTACTTTTATACGTTAACAACTCTAAAGTATCATTCTTGGATCATTGATCTATTTCAGTGCTTTTTCAGGTACTTTAAGCTCAAAAGAGGAGGAAAAGTTATCATTGCTTGAAGCACAAAGACTCGAGGCATACTGGAGTGAAGGAATGCTTCCGAAAGGACAAGATAGAGGGCTTAAAACAGCAACAACTGCTGCCCGCACTGGAAAAGAGTTTCACTAAATTGCCATAATTGCCCGTACAGATCAATCACCTTTGAAAATTAAACTGTATTGATACAAGAAGAATCAGAAGATGAGACATATATGCTTAGAAATATCCGGAAGTCTATTTTCTGGAGAATTTTACGGTTCGTCAAAATGATTTTTCTAGAGAAAGTTATGGCAGTTTTAGTAGACAAAGGTCAGGCTGTGCGGGCTGTGCGGGATTTCAGCGTGATTTTGGGCTTAAATCCCACATTTCGCATCGGTTGGAAAACACATTTCTATATCCCACATCGGATGGGAAACACATTGCACTCTTGGTATTTTCCTATATAAGACCCACTCCACTTTAGCTTTAAGGATCAATCAAAGCTCATCTGAAATCGTCAGAGAGTGATTCCAGAGGGCCTTTAGGAGCAATCCAGAGGGCCTTTAGGAGAAATCCGAAAGTACAAATTTGGAGGACAAGCTGAGGATGATCGTTGAGAGGCCGGAGACAATTCAAGGAAGCATGAGCCCCATGGCTGGCTAGTCTCCAAGCAAGGCGAAGGGATGAATCCCTAGGTGTATTTGTTCTTATTTTTCTTTATTTGATTTGGTTGTAGTTGGATATTATTTTCGTTAAACATTGTTACGTTTTATTCTTAATTTAATTAGTAGATTTATTATTACTTCGGTGATTGCATGCTTCTTTTCCATATAAGTTCAGTCATGCTTTTCTTATGTGTACTTGTTTGGGTGTGATTAAGTCCGGTAGATCTCTTTTATAGATTTGTCCATTGCTGTGGTATTTTATTTAGATATATCGTCATCTCTTGATAATTTATAAGTTAGGTCATATGTGCTTGAAAGTAAAGAAGATTTCATAACAATTACATTAGGATTTATAAATGCGCTTTAATCGAATATTTTCTGATTGCCTGTTTGGGATGTGAAACTTGCAATCGAGATAAAAACAACTTAATCAAGTTAGGATTAGGGCAACGAATCTAGGGAGGATTTCTGGAACCTTGTCATTTTTTTTATTATATTATTCAATCATTCACATAATTTTCATAAAATAAACAATTCAGATTCTTTCAATCAATCTTTTATCATTTGTGTTCAAGTTTACACCTTCTTCTGTAATTAACTTGTTTCCCTGTGGAATCAACATCCCAAAGCTGTACTACAAATAACCGCATTATACTTTGGGTGTAATCAAATTTTAGCACCGTTGCCAGGAAACGTGCTTAAGTACAAGGAAGATTGTCAACTTTTGACATGACGGTAGAAGAATTGTAAATATTTTTCTTTTCAGCAGTTTGTAAATACAGTAATATTGTTCCTTTACCTTAGTTTTGATTTTCTGATTATTTATTTATTTATTATTCTGTTTTATTTATTTCCTCTCTGATTCATGTGGTGCATGCTTAGACCGAGAGATTTGCGAGGTAGATTCATTAGAGGACCCGAACTAGAATTGCCCTCTCCTTCCGAGTCTGATAGTGAAACCTCGCCTAGATCAACTAATAGTGGAAACCCAAGTGAGAATTTAGAGGATTTTGTTAACATGGCCGATAACCTTAATGAGAATGTTGTTAGGACACTTCAAGATTACCTCCACCCTACACGCACAGCCACACCATCATGCATCATGTTTCCAGCCAATACTCGCCAATTAGATCTTAAACCAGGGATGATTCATTTACTCCCTACATTTCATGGCTTGGATAATGAAAACCCATATGTGCACATTAGAGAGTTTGAAGAAGTAGTCGCGACTTTTCGTAGTCAAGACGAAACTGATGACATTGTGAGGCTTAAGTTCTTTCCTTTCGCTTTGAAGGATAGAGCTAAGAGTTGACTATATTCACTTAGACCACGATCTATTGGGTCGTGGACTGAAATAACTCAGATTTTTTTTAATAAATACTTTCCCCAACATAAGACCAATGCTTTAAAAAGGCAAATCTCCACCTTTGCACAAAAGGATAGCGAGACTTTGTATTAGTCTTGGGAGAGATTTAAAGAGTTATTGAGTATGTGCCCTCACCATGGGTATGAGAGTTGGCGCTTAGTGAGCTATTTTTATAAGGGACTTACATATAGAGAGCGTCAATTTGTAGAGATGATGTGTAATGGTGAGTTTTTAGACAAAGATCCTGATGAGGCCATAGAGTACCTCAATGAGCTTGCTGAAAAAGCTAACACTTGGACTAGACCTAGTGCTACTGAAAGCACAAATAGGTCACGACCTATAGGGAACCTAAATGGTGGTGGAATTTACCATCTTAGGGAAGAGGATAACCTTAAGGCCAAGGTCGAGATGCTCACCAGGGAACTAGAGGCATTAAAAACTAAATGCTCAAAGCCAACACACATGGCTAACCATGCCGAATCTTTCAAACCATGTTTTGTGTGTGGCGGGGTAGGTCATCCCGCTCAAGAGTGCCCCAGATTTGTTGATATAAGAGGGATGTATGAGGAACAATGTAATGTCTTAGACATGTACACGAAACCTTTTACACCCTTCTCTAATACCTATAATCTGGGATGGCGTGATAACCCCACCTTAAGTTGAAAATCTGAAAATCAGCAGCTTGCACAACCCCCTAGCTCATATTCTGCACCATATCATGCACCTTCATCTTCTAGGAGTCATTTAGAAGACACTTTGCATGCTTTTATTGAGGAACAGGGTAAGACTAATTAAAGACTTGAACCTTTGATTACGTAGGTTGTTGAAGAACATAAGGAGATAAAGAGCCAAGTGTCTAAGTTGATAAGCTACTTGAGTGTGACTAAGCGAGGTAAGTTCCCTTCTCAAGCTCAGTCTACATCCCATGGTCAGCGCCTAGCACAAAGGAATTTGTAGGAGGTGAATGCCATTGAGACACTGAGGGGTAAGTCATTACACATCCCAACAACGGAAAAATCAGAGGATGTAGATGAAAGCCATCAAGCACAAGCATACATGATTGACTCATTCATGGAAAAGGTCCAGCACGTTAATCCATTTGAGTCCACCCTCATCTATGGCTTCACCAAAGCATACATCGAGCCAGAATTTACGGATGTTACTGATGACATCCTTGAGGCCCCCCAAAAGCATAGAAGCACCAAATTTGGCAATGAAGCAGTGATGGATGCATTCAACCTATGTTTTTCAAGGAGGGAATAAGAGCGTCTAGCTGAAGACGTAAAACTTAGCGCTTATGGGAGGCAACCCAAAACGTATCCTTTTATTTTTATTGTTTTTTTATATTTCCTTTTTTATTGTTTATTATTATTATCTTGTTGTTTTCCAGTTTTACTTTCGTATTTTTTTTTTCAAAAACAAAAATACGAAGCAGTTCAAATGGTGGAGCACAATTTTTAGCTTCTGTGCACCTTTGGCTACAAGGAGAGTTTCCTTTATTCTTTCTTTTACATTGAGGTCAATGCAATTTTTAAGTTGGGGGTGGAGGAAACGCCTCTCTTTGTTTCCATATTCTTTATTTCCATACATTTTTTTCTTTTTCCATTGAACTGCTTGGTGTCATTTTCCCTCTCTTTTTGTTTTAAGAATGCTTTGTGGTTGCCTTGGAGTTAATTCACATGTCAATGATCTAAACTTAATTGAGATAACATATATCATTTAGAAGGAGTTAAATCTTGCTTTGGTTTGAAATTAATTTAAGTATCAATCTTCATTTGGTTTGAGACTCTAGCTTATGGTAAGATTGTATGATTAGTCTTAAACATTTAGAAAAGCTTTATGTGTGATTATTTTGTGAATGCTTTTGCGGTCTTGAAAAGCTCTAGAACTTACTTGATAATCACTTGAGGTGAATTCCTAGAATGTACATTACTTAGGATATGATATAGGCCATTTTTGGACCGTTTGAGCCTTTCGAACCTACCATTGCTATATTTATCACTAGTCACCTATTTGAGCCTTTTTCTTGAAAAGAAAAATTGAGCCTTGTTTCTTTCGATACACTATTTAATCACCTTTATAAGCCTAAAAATATTTTATCTGTACCTTTCTTTTAAAAGAACTTAGTTATACACATGTTGTGAGAAACACTTAAAAGGAGTAAGGGTGGAAATATGAAAAAAAATATATATATTACTACCATAACCCAGGTACATTAAAGAAGATAAGTTGGGGGTCGTGGAAAAAAAAATAAAAAAGAAGGTGAATGGTCTTATGCCAAAATACAAAAGAAAAGAAAAAAAAAAGAGAGAAGTGAATTATGGCAAAGAAAGAAGAAAAGAAAAGAAAAGTGGTGATTTATTTAGAGATATGCTCTTATAAAAAAATGTTGAAAGAGTTGGGTGTTGAAGTAAGGTTATCCAGTGCTTAAAGAGTTATGTTCAAAACTAAGAGATTAAGTTCTTTTACTTGTTAAATCCTTCCCATTCCTTCTTAACCTTTACCTTAGCCTAACGTTACAAGCTTATTAAAGACCTTTTGATCCAACGTAGTGTGATTTTTCTACAATAGTGGAGAGTGATTTGAAAAGTGAGCCTATGGAGCTTGTTTTTGTGATTGATGTCACACAATTTATTATGTTTTAGAGGCCAAGACTTGTATTCACGAATCTTATGCATAAAATCATCCGGTGTTTGGATTAATGGATTGTGGTAAGATGGATGTTAAAAGTCAATAACAATTTTAAGATTGATGTTTGGATTACTTTTGGATTTGGGTAAAATTTAATGATTCTTTGTGTTGTGTGTTATGTGCAATTTTTGAGACAAAATGTGAGTTACTCTTAGTTAACACTAATATTGTTTTTCATTTACTTTGACTCCTACCGTAGAATTCATCTCTTATTTTCGCTTCAATTGCTAGGGACTAGAAATAAGCTAGTTGGGGGTTGTGATGAGAGTCATAAAATGCATCTTAACAGTACTTAATTGTTATCATTTTAGGGTTGATCTAGGTTTTAATTGCACATTTATACACTAACAACTCTAAAGTATCATTCTTGGATCATTGATCTATTTCGGTGCATTTTCAGGTACTTTAAGCTCAAAAGAGGAGGAAAAGCTATCATTGCTTGAAGTACAAAGACTCGAGGCATACTGGAGTGAAAGAATGCTTCCGAAAGGACAAGATGGAAGGCTTAAAAGAGCAACAGCTGCTGCCCGCACTGGAAAGGAGTTTCACTAAATTGCCTGAATTGCCCGTACAGATCAATCATCTTTGAAAATTAAATTGTATTGATACAAGCAGAACCAGAAGATGAGCCATATATGTTTAGAAAGATCCATAAGTCTATTTTCTTGAGAATTTTACGGTTCATCAAAATGATTTTTCTAGAGAAAGTTATGGCAGTTTTAGTAGACAAAGATCAGGCTGTGCGGGCAGTGCGCGATTTCAGCGTGATTTTGGGCTTAAATCCCACATCCCACATCGATTGGAAAACACATTTCTATATCCCATATCCCACATCTGATGGGAAACACATTGCACTCTTGGTATTTGCCTATATAAGACCCACTCCACTTTAGCTTTGAGGATCAATCGGAGCTCATTTGAAATCATCAGAGAGTGACTCCAGAGGGCCTTTAGGAGGAATCCGAAAGTACAAATTTGGAGGGCAAGCTGAGGATGTTCGTTGAGAGGCCGGAGATAATTCAAGGAAGCATGAGCCCCATGGCTGGCTAGTCTCCAAGCAAGGCGAAGGGATGAATCCCTAGGTGTATTTGTTCTTATTTTTTTTTATTTGATTTGGTTGTAGTTGGATATTATTTTCGTTAAACATTGTTATGTTTTATTCTTAATTTAATTAGTAGATTTATTATTACTTCGGTGATTGCATGCTTCTTTTCCATATAAGTTCAGTCATGCTTTTCTTATGTGTACTTGTTTGGGTGTGATTAAGTCCGGTAGATCTCTTTTATAGATTTGTCCATTGCTGCGGTATTTTATTTAGATATATCGTCATCTCTTGATAATTTATAAGTTAGGTCATGTGTGCTTGAAAGTAAAGAAGATTTCATAACAATTACATTAGGATTTATAAATGTGCTTTAATCGAATATTTTCCGATTGCCTGTTTGGGATGTGAAACTTGCAATCGAGATAAAAACAACTGAATCAAGTTAGGATTAGGGAAACGAACCTAGGGAGGATTTCCGGAACCTTGTCGTGTCTTTATTATATTATTCAATCATTCACATAATTTTCATAAAATAAACAATTCAGATTCTTTCAATCAATCTTTTATCATTTGTGTTCAAGTTTACACCTTCTTCTGTAATTAACTTGTTTCCCTGTGGAATCGACACCCCAAAGCTGTACTACAAATAACCCATTATACTTTGGGCATAATCAATCTTGATTACTTAAAGTAAATCTAACTCATCACGTAGCACATAGAGCTACCCGTGGATTACCTCGCCTTTCCTGCTCCTCTCAGTAATTTCCTCCAGTTGCTGATTGTCAACACCTAATATAATATTTATGTTAAAATTTCTAATTTATTCTTCAATTCCTTCATAATTCACACCCTTTGAAAATTCCTACATTGAATTTCGGGAAATTTCATGTATGCTAAATTTCAAAAATAAACTTCACGTTATTACCTTCTGTTTTCTTAGAGCTTCCTGTGACTCTCTATAAATTTTCTCGTAAATCCTTTCAAAATTTTATTCTTTCAACCTTTCCTTTGGTCCCCAAATGTTTAGAGAAATAGAGTTGTTTGAATTGTAGAAGGAAGAGAACCAATTAGGATTTGGTAAGTATAATTAAAATAAAGGTCCCCAAGTGTTTAGAGAAATAGAGTTGTTTGAATTGTAGAAGGAAGAAAACCAATTAGGATTTGATAAGTATAATTAAAATAAAGAACTAAATGAATATATGTATATATGTATGTGTGTGTGTATATATATATATATATATATATTTGCCCCCCCCCCCCCCCCCCCCGCCCCACCGTTTCACTTTTGTGCTGCTTAACATGCAACAGTTTAAAAATTTTTAGGCAATATTTGGAAATTTAAGTGTTCACACTTTTTTTTTTCTTTTCTTCTTCTTATCCTCCATAAATATTTTTTTTATTTTCTTTTTCTTTTTCTTTTTCCTTACATGCTACCCACGTGTACTTTTATTTTAAAGAATTGTTTTGTAAAAATTAAATCTTTCGCATATATGTATTATTTTAATTTCATGTCATATTTATTAAATTATTTCTTTACCATTTTTTTATGAATATAGATATTACAAGTTAATAGGCTAAAAATCATTCTCCCAATCATAATCTCTGCTACACAAAGTGCCTTTGTTCTCGAGCGTCTAATCATAGATAATATCTTGGTGGCATATGAGTTGACACATGCTTTGAGGCTTAAAAAAGGTGGAAGAGATGGTCTTATTGACTTAAAGTTAGATATGAGTAAAACGTATGGTAGAGTGGAATGAGATTATTTGCAGGGAATTATGGAGAGAATGGGGTTTCAATCGAGATGGATACATTTGATACTGCATTGTGTTCAATCTGTCTTTTATTCCATGTTTTTTAATGGGAATCCCACATGTTAAATTCAACCTTCTAGGGGAATTTGGAAGTGTGACCCTTTGTCTCCATATTTGTTTCTATTATGCGCTGAAGGTTTTTCTTCATTACTAAGACAGGGGGAAGTTATGGGTTTATTGCATGGAGTGAAGGCAAGTAGGGGAGGGTCGAACATGTCTTATTTGTATTTTTTTGGATGACAGTTTGATATTTGCAAAGGCAAATCAAGTTAAATGTAAGGTGATTCAGGACATTCTTGTTTTATATGAGGATAGCTCTGGGCAGAAAATTAATTATAATAAATCAGCAATGTTTTTCAGTACTAACTGTCATGATGAAACAAGGCAATTGGTGATGGATTTGTTACAATTTCCTATAGTTGCTTATCATGAAAAGTGTTTGGGTTTTCCTAAAGTGACGAGACGATCTAAGATTAATACTTTCAAGAATTTGAAGGATTAATTGGATGAAGATTCCAGGGAGGAAGGAAAAACTATTGTCGAGGGTGGGAAATATATTCTTATAAATGCATTGGTGCAAGTTATTCTGACGTATACAATGAGCTATTTTAAATTACCTCTTTCCTTATGTGATGAGTAATTTTTGGTGGTTCAAACAAAAAGATGGAAGGAATATCCATTTGATGCGGTGGGAGAAAATATGTCTTTCCAAATGAGAGGGGGTGTGGGGTTTTGAGACTTGCATACTGTTAATATGTCACTATTAGAGAGCAAGGATGACGTATTTTGCAAACAGCCGACTCTTTGTGTTCGAGAATCTTGAAGGCTAAGTATTTTCCAAATTCAGATTTTCTTAATTCTTCTTTGGGTCAGGCTCCCTCTTACACATGGTGTAGTATATGGGAAGTGAGATTCTTATGAATGGACTTTGATAGCGAGTGTGTATAGGTGAAAATATTTCTATATGGAAAGATCATTGAATTCCTAATCCTTAGTCATTCAAAATTTGTTCTCCTATTTGAGTTCTTGAAGGGTAGGAGAAAGTGAGTGATTTATTGTAGGGTCCTTTACATTGTTGGTGAAGGAAATCAATGTAGAAATGCAGTAAGATTTTTATATTTTTATCGATTCCCTTAAACCCTAATAACCTTATGATTTGTGGAGAACATCTAATAATCAAGAACATTAAGGTTTAGAATTCTTTCACGTTCTTGAATTCACAATAATCACAAACGTGTGTGATTTCTAAAGTTGATCCACACAAGGAAAATCCGAAATTAGGATTTCTCTCTAATATTTCTTCTCTCTCTTTTAGGAGGAAGAAGAACCAAAATTTTGTAGGAAAAACTTGTGTGTAGATTTTGTGCTAGTATAAATTCCATATACTCATAAACTATTTATAGTGTTAGGGTTACTTACAATTAACCAATAATTGCAAACTAAACTCTTGAAACTATTTCTTAATTACACATTGCTCCTTTTGTATGTGACTCCTTAGGTTCAAATTAATATGGTTGTATGCCATAACTTTATGTATTTGCAATTAGAACCCAATCAACTTAATGAGAACTCCTTCTAATTTATTTTGAATCAAAACTCCTTATGATTCTCCTTTTTTGTAAGAATAAATTAATTTTCCATTAAATTAATTCTTAGGGCTTCTACAATTATGAGTCACTCCTAGTAACATATCATGACTACCCATACAGTGTGAATTTGGTTGTGAAATTCTAAACCTTTGCGTTATCAGTTACTGATAAGAGTCATAAAATGCATCTTAATAGTACTTAATTGCTAGCATTTTAGGGTTGATTTAGGTTTTAATTGCACTTTTATACGTTAACAACTTTAATGTGTCATTCTTGGATCATTAATCTATTTTAGTGCATTTTCAAGTACTTTAAGTTCAAAAGAGGATGAAAATTTATCGTGGCTTGAAGCACAAAGACTCGAGGCATACCGGAGTAAAGGCATGGTTGTACAAACGAAGAGAAATCAAGTCTTGAGTTTGTGCACTGCGGCCTGGAAATAGCCAAGCCTCAGCCTCCAGAACCAAGCCAAAAGAGCAAGAAATGAGCTTCAGACAGAGCCGTAGCCCAAGGAAGTGAGAGCTGCGGCATGCACACGGTCCCTTTTTCTGAGTTATGACCTAATTAGGACTTTAATGGTTGTTTAAACCCTAAAACACCCTTGGACCTTTTGTATTATAAATAGATCACTTAGAGTTTGAGAGAAGGACAATTAGGAAGGCTGGGAAACACAAGAAGGCTGCCACACTCTTCATCAAAGTGTTCAAGCATGATCCCCATGGCTAACTAATCTCTAAGCAAGGTGAAGGGATGAATCCCTAGGTGTAGTTATTCTTATTTTCCTTTATTGATTCAGTTGTAGTTGGGATTTATTGTCAAAACATTGTTATGTGTTACTCTTTTATTTAATTAAAGTATTTTCTCTTAATCCGGTGATTGTACCTTTATCTTTGATATAAGTCTAGTCATGCTCTTCTTATGTCAAGATTATTGGATGTAATTGAGTCCAGTAGATTTATCTTTTAGGTTTGTCCATTACTACGATATTGTCGTTAAGATATATTTCATTTCTTGATAAACCTATAAGATAGGTCATGTGTGCTTAAATCGAAAGTAAGAGTAATTCATATCAATTACATTAGGATTTATATGTGCTTTAGTTGAATATTTGTTGATTGCTTGTTTGGGATGAGAAACTTGCAATCAAGATAAAACAATTGAATCAAGATTGGAATAAGGCAACAAACCTAGGGAGGATTCTCGGAACCTTGTTGTTTCTTTAGCATATATTTCAATCTATTTACACAATTACTTCATTATTCATATCTTCTCACTTGATTGTTATCGTTCATGTTACGGTTTGCACTTTTCCTTCGTAGATCATTTTTCCCTGTGGAATCGACACCCCAAAGTTGTGCTACAACTACTACGTTATACTTTTGGCGTAATCAAATTTTGGCGCCGTTGTCGGGGAAACACACTTACATACAAGGAAGATTGTCAACTCTAAAACAAGACGGAATGGACTCATGAAGTTGTCCTATGGAAAATGACCCTCGAAGTGAACATCTTCAATGTTGCAAAACAGCCCAAAGATGAGGACGAGAACCACCACTTATACATGATCAAGTCACTCATCAATGAGGGAGTTTTTATAGCTTATGATTTTGATCCTCTTGAATATTTTCTTGTTAATTCTGAGATTGATTCTATGAATGATAAAACTGATATAATTGATATTTGCGCTATTTTTGATAAATCTTAGGATTGTGGCACTCGAGCATGGCAACCAAAGTTTGAGGAGTTACCTGAAAGAAGTGAGAAACAAATCTCCTCAAGTGTGGAAGCACCTCAAGTCGAATTAAAGCCACTACCTAAGGGTTTGAAGCATGCTTTCCTCGGTCCAGGTGATACTTTTCTTGTTATTATCTCATCTGAATTATCTGAGTCTCAAGATGAGAAATTAATTCATACCTTAAATGCACATAAATCAGCCTTAGGTTGGAGCATAGCTGATTTAAAAGGAATTAGTCCCCTTATCTGTTCTCATAAGATAAATTTGGATGAATGGACTAGTCCTAGTAGAGACCCTCAACGTAGGCTTAACCCACTATGAAAGAAGTAGTGAAGAGTGAAGTGTTAAAACTATTAGATGCAGGAATTATATATCCCATAGTTGATAGTAAATGGGTAAGTCCTACACAAGTCGTTCCTAAAAAGTCCGAAGTCACTGTGATAAAGAATAACCTAGGAGAGTTAGTCCCTACAAAACTTGTGACTAGATGGTGCATGTGCATTGATTATAGAAAATTAAATGCTGCCACTCAAAAAGACCATTTCCCACTCCTCTTTATCGATCAAATTCTTGAGCGTGTAGCTGGTCATCCTTTTTATTGTTTCTTAGATGGTTATTTTGGTTATTATCAAATTGAAATTGCATTAGAATACCAAGATAAAACCACCTTCACTTGTCCTTTTGGCACTTATTCTTTTCGTAGAATGCCATTTTGATTGTGTAATGCCCCTGCCACTTTTCAACGTTGCATGATGAGCATTTCTAGTTACATGGTTGAAAATTGCATGGAGGTTTTTATTAATGACCTAACTATTTTTGGATCTTCATTTCAGGTATGCTTAATGAATTTAGAAAGAGTGTTGATTCGTTGTGAGGAAAAGGAATTAGTCTTAAATTGGGGAAAATGCCATTTCATGGTACCATCTGGTGTTGTCTTAGGGCATATTGTTTCTTCTAAGGGGATAGAGGTCAATCAATCTAAGATTGAATTAATCTCTAAATTGCTCACACCTAAGATAGTAAAGGGTGTAAGATCCTTCCTTTGTCATGCTGGTTTTTACAGGAGGTTCATACAAAACTTTTCCCACACATCTAGACCACTATGTGCCCTCCTAGTTAAAGATGTCCCATTTGAGTGGACTCAAGTTTGTTAAGAGGCCTTTAAAATGCTAATTAGCAAGTTTACTTCAACATCTATAATGCAGTCACCTGATTGGACTTTACCCTTTGAAATCATGTGTGATGCTAGTGACTTTGCTGTAGGCATTGTTCTTAGACAGCGAAGGGAGGGAAAACCTTTTGTTATTTACTATGCTAGTAAAACCCTGAATAGTGCTCAAATGAACTACTCCACCACTGAAAAAGAATTGCTAGCAGTAGTATTTGCTTTGGACAAGTTTCGTGCTTATTTAATTGGTTCTCTTATTCTTATCTTCACAGATCATGCAGCTCTCAAGTATTTTCTTACAAAGATGGATGCTAAGGCACGACTAATACGGTGGATCCTACTCTTACAAGAATTTGACATCACCATCAAAGATAAGAAAGGAGTAGAGAATGTGGTGGTAGACCATCTCTCGAGGCTCACATTTGAGGACACCTCTAATGACATGCCAATCAAAGATGATTTCCTCGATGAGCAATTACTCTCCATTACTTCTTCACCATGGTTTGCTCATATCGTGAATTATTTGGCTACAAGTGAGATACCAATGGATTGGAGCGCTCAAGACAGGAGGAAGTTCTTGTATGAGGTACATAATTTTTATTGGGATGACCCCTATCTTTTCAAGTACTGCCCTGACCAAATTTTAAGGCGTTGCATCCCTAATGAAGAGATTTCTTGGAATTTTGTCACTCCCAAGCTTGTGTAGGCCACTTTTCAATGAAAAAAACTACTACAAAAATTTTGCAGTGTGGATTTTATTGGCCAACCTTGTTTAAAGATGCAAACATCTATTGTCACTCATGTGAAAAGTGTCAGAAGTTAGGAGTTGTGTCTCGTCGAAATATGATGCTCTTAAACCCAATTTTAGTGACTGAAATCTTTGATTGTTGGGGCATTGATTTCATGGGACCATTTCCTCCTTCCTTCGGATATCAATATATCATTGTGGCAATAAATTATGTATCAAAATGGGTAGAGGCATCAGCTTACCGAATCAATGATAATAGAACGGTAATTAAATTTCTCAAAGAAAATGTGTTATCTCGATTTGGTACACCACGCGCTATACTTAGCGATCGAGGTATACATTTTTGCAACCATTCTTTTGAAGCTTTGATGAGAAAATATGGGGTATTATATAGGATCTCCACAGCTTACCACCCTCAGACAAGTGGTCAAGTAGAACATGCAAATAGGGAGAATAAACAAATTTTAGAAAAAACGGTCAACCCGGATCGCAAGGATTGGTCTTTGAGACTAGTTGATGTGCTTTGGGTCTACCGTACAACTTTCAAAACTCCCTTAGGTATGTCACCTTATAAGCTTGTTTTTGGAAAGTCTTGCCACTTGCCTATGGAGCTCGAACATCGAGCTTATTGGGCCATCGAGTCTTTTAATTTTGACATAGGAGAGGCGGGTAAGCTTAGGAAATATCAGTTAACCGAGTTAGAGGAGTTAAGAAATGATGCTTATGAGAACTCTAGAATCTATAAGGCGAAGATGAAAGTGTTTCATGATAAAAATATTTGGAAGAAAACATTCAAACCTAATGATCGGGTGTTCTTATACGATTCTAAACTCTATGAGCATCCAGGAAAACTTCAGTCGAGGTGGACCAACCCCTTTATAGTGAAAAATGTTTTTGTAAATGGGGCGGTGGAAATTGAGGATACTAGAGATGGTCAGACTTTTAAAGTAAATAGTCAAAACCTTAAGATCTTAATTGATAGGCAAGATCCGGAGGTGGAAGACATTCCATTTATGGATCCGGTCTATTCACCTTAACCACACCACACAGGTACGTTTTTATTTTTCTTTTCTTTTGTTTGTTTTATTTTTAATTAAGTTTATTTCAATATTACTTTTTCGTTTAATTTAATCTGATTTTTAGTATTATTTATTTTGGTTAATTTTATTTTATTTTTTTCTTTTGGAACAAACAAGTTTTTCTTTTTTAACTAGAACCAAACCCACTTGCAGTAGCCCACGCCGCGGCCCACCAACAGAGCGCCTCGCCCAGCAGCAAGGAGGCCCCGTCTGCTCAGCCCAGCTTCGCACCCCAGCTCCAGCCGCGTCATGCCACGCAGAATGCCCACACATGTCTACGCCTTCAAGCCGCGGCGCCCACTAGGCTGAGCCGCGGCTCCACCTGATTTGCATTATCTTATACATTTCACCTTTGAGAAACACAACATACTTCTCTCTCTCTCATCCTCTCTCCAAACCCTCACTTACCCAATCACTTTTACTCAAAATTTCTTGATTCTAACATCATTTCTTGGAGGATTTAGCACTAACATTACAGATTTTGTTGGAAATTTCTCCAAAAAGCTTGGTACTAAGAGGATTTTGGGTTCATCAAGAAAACTTCAAGTTGGTGGGTACTCCTTCTTCTCTCCAATTTTGTGAATCAAGTAAGACCAATTTCTTCTCCTTGTTATTCATTTGTGCTATTTGGGTGGTTGATTTTAAATTAGTTCTATTGTTCTACACTCTTGATTCAAATGACACCTAAACCTAAGAGATCAAGGGGGAAACAAGCTCAAGAGTATGATGAGAGCAAATTTGTTAGTTTTGAGGCTAGTGAGAGATATGTTAGGATGATGCACACTAGAAAACCCATTCTTGAGAGAGCATTCAATATCACTGAGAGGGTGAACCCAGCCTTATTTAGAATGATTATTGATAGGAATTGGGGTACATTTGCTAGACAACCATCTCATTCCCTCACAAATGTGGTTGGAGAATTCTACGCTAATGTAAACGAACATAGGAATGGTAAGGTAAGGGTGAGAGGCAAAACAGTTTCTTTTAACAGCACATCTATAAATAGATTCTATGGGCTACCTGACATATAAAACAGTGAATATATTGCATATGTGTCCAATATTAATTATGAAAAAATCTGCAATACTCTTTGTATTCCGGGCACTACATAGAAAATGACGGGTGATACCCCTATAACCTTTCCCGGTACTTCTCTGACTGTCAATGCTTGAGCTTGGCAATATTTTGTATGTCATAGATTGATGCCTGCCACGCACTATAGTGACCTTACTGTTAAGATAGCTGTTTTGATCTATGCCATTTTGATGGGCATGACTATTGATGTGGGCCAGATAATATTCAATTCTATCATGCACACTGTGTAACAAAAGCTTGGATTGTACTTCCCTTCCTTAATTACCCAATTATGCATCTAAGCCGGAGTCTAGTACAATCCTGATGAGGAAGCCTAGCAACGTAAAAAACCCGTCGATGATAGCATGCTTAATCTGATTAAAGCCTCAAGGCCACCAGTTCTGGGAGGGAGAGCAGCAATTGCAGCCCCTCCTCCCCCTAGGCATGTCACTGTTGCAAAGCACTTTGAGTGTTTAGAGATTTGTTTTGACAAGCATCAGAAATTCTTGCATGATAGGTTTGGTCGTCAAGAACGACTCTTGGCTAGGCAAGCTGATTATCAAGCGGGGGTGTACTCTTCTTTTGGTCAAATGTACCAACACCTTGCCTCCACTACTGGTTGTGACATGGATCACTTTTCCACTTTGCCACCCTATCCAGGTTCACCTTTTGATCCAACTCCTGAGGAAGGTGAAGAGAATGAATAAAATGAAGAGAATGAGGAAGAGGATGATGACATAGAGGATTAGTTTTGGGTTCTATCTTGTTTGTCCCTTTTTATTTTATTTTTTTCTTCTTATTATTATCGGATAACTGTATTAACATTTGTTATGCCTTTCTTTTCATTATTTTATTTTTCTTTTCGTACTTTATTTTAGTTTTTATTTATTTCCGTTTCATGTGTTAACCTAACATTCGGTGGGAATCTTAATGTTACACCGCAGTTGCTTTCTTTTCGTTTGTTTTGTTCTATGTTATAAATCAAAATTTCAACAAGAAGTACGACATGCAGTTCAAGTGGTGGAGCACAATTTTCAGCTCCTGTGCACTTTTGCTTACAAAGGGAGTTTCCTTTACTTTTTCTTTCACATTGAGGACAATGCAATTTTTAAGTTGGGGGTGGAGGAAACATATTTCTTTTTTTCCATCGAACTGTTTGGTGTCATTTTTCCTTTTTGTTTGTTTTTAGCATGCTTTGTGTTAAGCCTTGGAGTTAATTCACATGTCAATGATATGAACTTAATTGTGATAGCATATAGCATTTAGAAGAAATTAAATCTTGCTTCGGTTTGAGAACGATTTAAGTGTCAATCTTCATTTGGTTTGAGACTCTAGTTTGTGGTAAGATTGCATGATTAGTCTAAAAAGATTTAGAGAAGTTTTATGTGTGATTGCTTTGTTAATAATTTTGTCTCGACAAGCTCTAGAACTTATTTGGTAGTCACTTAAGGCGAATTCCTAGAATGCACATTGCTTAAGATATGATATAGGCCATTTTTGAACCGTTTGAGCCTTTCAAACTTACCATTGCTATATTCATCGCTAGTCACCTGTTTGAGCCTTTTTCTTAAAAAAGAATTTGAGCCTTGGGTATTTTGATAACCCATTTACTTACCCTTATGAGCCTAAAAATATTTTATCCTTACCCTTCTTTTAAAAGAAATTAGTTACACACATTTGTTGAGAAGCACTTGAAAGGGGTAAGGATGGAAATATGAATATATATTACTATCATAACCCAAGTAAATTAAAAGAGATAAGTTGGGTGTTATGGAAAAGAAAAGAAAAGAAAAGAATGAAAAAGATGGTGAACGGTCTTATGCCAAAGTAAACAAGAAGTGAATTAAGGCGAAGAAAGAGGAAAAGAAAAGAAAAGTGGTGACTTATCGAGAGATATGCTCTTATAAAAAAAAATGGTTAAAAGAGTTGGGTATTGAAGTGACATTATCCAGTGCTTAAAAGAAGGTTGTGTTTAAAAGTAAGAGATTAAGATCTTATACTAACTGAATCCTTCCCGTTCTTTCTTAACCTTTACCTTAGCCTAACGTTAAAAGCTTATTAAAGACCTATTGATCCAATGTAGTGTGATTTTTATACAATAGTGGAGAGTGATTTGAAAAATAAGCCTTTGGAGCTTGATTTTTGATTGATGTCACGCAACTTATTATGTTTTTAGAGGCCAAGACTTGTATTCATGAATGTTCTGAATAAAATCATCCGGGGTTTCGGATTAATGGATTGTGGTAAGATGAATGTTAAGAGTTGATAACAATTTAAGATTGATGTTTGGATTACTTTTGGACTTGGGTTATATTTAATGATTCTATGTGCTATGTGCTATGTGCGATTTCTGAGACAAAAAGTGAATTGCTCCTAGTTTAACACTAACATTGCTTTACTTTGTTTTGATTCCTACCATAGAATTCATCTCTCGTTTTCGCTTGAATTGCTAGGGACTAGCAATAAGCTAGTTAAGGGTTGTGATAAGAGTCATAAAATGCATCTTAACGGTACTTAATTGCTAGCATTTTAGGGTTGATTTAGGTTTTAATTTCATTTTTATACATTAATAACTCTAAAGTGTCATTCTTGGATCATTGATCTATTTTGGTGCATTTTCAAGTACTTTAAGTTCAAAAGAGAAGGAAAAGTTATCGTGGCTTGAAGCACAAAGACTCGAAGCATACCAGAGTAAAGGCATGGTTGTACAAACGAAGAGAAATCAAGTCTTGAGTGTGTACATTGCGGCCTGGAAATATCCAAGCCTCGGCCTCCAGAACCAAGCCAAAAGAGCAAGAAATGAGCTTCAAGCAAAGCCGCGGCCCAAGGAAGTGAGAGCCGCGGTGCGCACACGGTCCCCTTCTCTGAGTTATGACCTAATTAGGACTTTAATGGTTGTTTAAACCCTAAAACACCCTTGGACTTTTTGTATTATAAATAGATCACTTAGGGTTTGAGAGAAGGACAATTATGAAGGCTGGGAAACACAATAAGGCTGCCACACTCTTCATCAAAGTGTTCAAGTATGAGCCCCATGGCTGACTAATCTCCAAGCAAGTCGAAGAGATGAATCCCTAGGTGTAGTTGTTCTTATTTTCCTTTATTGATTCAGTTGTAGTTTAGATTTATTGTCAAAACATTGTTATATGTTACTCTTTTATCTAATTAAAGGATTTTCTCTTAATCCGGTGATTATACCTTTATCTTTGATATAAGTCTAGTAATGCTCTTCTTATATCAAGATTATTGGATGTAATTGAGTCTGATAAATTTATCTTTTAGATTTGTCCATAACTGTGATATTGTCGTTAAGATATATTTTTGTTTCTTGATAAACCTATAGGATAGGTTATTTGTGCTTAAATCAAAAGTAAGAGTAATTTATATCAATTACATTAGGATTTATATGTGCTTTAGTTGATATTTGTCGATTGCTTGTTTGGGACGTGAAACTTGCAAACGAGATAAAACAATTAAATCAAGATTGGAATAAGGCAACAAACCTAGGGAGGATTCCCGAAACCTTGTTGTTTCTTTATTTTATATTTCAATCTATTTACACAATTACTTCATTATTCATATCTTCTCACTTGATTGTTATCGTTCGTGTTAAGGTTTGCACTTTTCCTTTGTAGATCACTTTTCCCTATGGAACCGATACCCCAAAGCTGTGCTACAACTACCACGTTATACTTTAGGTGTAATCAGTTACCATGCAATTCAATAATTCCATCATGCAATGTCCCAATTAAGCTAATTAGGGTATGAAATTATTGTCAAACCCTTAAGCATTAATTATATGTGTTTGGACCTCAAGATTATAATTCTAATGCTAAAATTAGAAACTTCTTTCTAATTCTCACTCTGTCTTGGCCAAGGATCTTCCTGAATTATATTTTAGTAGATCACATAGGACATTCTCTCTTTTTACTTAAGAGTGATAGATCCCTTATTATACACTCACATACCTCTCTATATGAAACCCACTTTACCAAATCACTACTAATTAATATAAGAACTGCTTATTGATAAGCAAGTAAAATTATATGTAGATGTTCTTAAGTCGAGTCATGTTCAGTGAACTCATTCTTCAATGAGCACTCACATACTTGTTTTAGTGTCTACCACACAAGTGAAATTAAGATCAGTCACCCTCCAATTGAGTAAACATAGTATGTACTAGTCTAACTGGATCACTAACGTCAAATTAGTATCCTACGACCAGGAACATTTAAGAATAAAGCTTTTTAGAATATTAGGTCTCATAATTATGATCTCATCATAATCTTATCTTTATTGCTCTTACTCTATGGAATTAATCATGATAATGTAATTAAATAGATATTCATGATAAATAAACTTTGACATTAATTATGATAACAATTTGTATATGATTGTTTAACAAATAATATGCTTAGGCGTTTAATGTCATTGACTTGTAGGGCATACTACTAATAATCTTCTACTTGCACTAAAGTCAATCGCTCATATATCTCATACCCATCTTGTAAAGATGATGATCGAACTACTACTTTGTCAATGCCTCAGTTAATGGATTTGTCATATTCTTTGTTGGTGCAACCTTTTGTATGCTCACATCCCCTCTTCAAATGATTTCTCTAATAAAATGGAAACGACAATAAATGTGATTAGATTTCAGATGAGACCTTAGTTCCTTGGCTTAAGCTATCACCCCATTGTTGTCACACTATAGAGATACTGTGAGTTTAATGCTAGGAACTACTCTAATCTCACTAATGAACTTTTTCATCCAAACAGCCTCTTTTGCAGCTTCAAACGCAACAATACATTCAACCTTAGTGGTGGAATCTACAATTGTTTCTTGCTTACAGTTCTTCCATTTCACTTATCTACCATTTAAAGTGAACACAAATCCGAAAGTGGATTTTCTATTGTTTACATCAAACTGGAAGTCTGAATCAGTATACCCTTCCAATTTCGAGGCACTTCCTCTATATGTGATCAACAAATCTTTAGTCTTTCTTAAGTACTTAAAAAAGTTCTTCACAGCAACCCAGTGTTCCAAATCTGGATTAGATTGATATATGCTAGTAACACTTATAGTATAACTGATATTAGGTCTAGTACATAACATAGCATACATGAGACTTCCTATAGCTGAAGCATAGAGGATTTGACTCATGTTATCTCTCTCTTCAAGTGCTTTTAGGGACATCTGCTTAGAGAGATGTACTCTATGTCAAAAAGGTAACAATCATTTCTTTTAGTTTTATATATAAATATAGATTAAGATAAGCCAAACATCCTTCTAAATCTATCTCTATAAACCTTGATTCCCAAGATATAGTATGCTTCTCCTAAATTTCTCATGGGGAAGTTCCTTAAAAGCTTGACTTTGACTGATTATAACATACCTACGCCATTTCCAATGAGTAGTATGTTATCAACGTACAATATTAATTATGTAATTGCACTCCAACAAGCCTTCTTGTACAGATATGGTTCATCCACATTTTAAAAAAAAAACCAAATGTTTTGATTGCCTCATCAAATTAGATGTTCCAAATCCAGGAAGCTTGCTTTAATCAATAAATTGATTTTTGTAGCTTGAATACTTTATGATCACTACTATTGGATGAAAAACCTTTTGGTTGCTCCATGTGTATATCTTCCTCTATCTTTCCATTGAGGAAGGAAGTTTTAACATCCATTTGCCAATTTCATAATCGTAGTATGTAGCTATTACGAGCAAAATCCTGATAAATTTAAGCATGGCTACAGGAGAAAAAGTTTCATCAAAGTTAACTCATTGTCTTTGTTTGTAACCTTTCTCTACTAGCCTAACCATAAAGGTCTCTATCTTTCCATTGGCACCCATATTTATTTTATAGACCCATTTGCAAAAAATAGGTACAATACCTTCAAGAGTGTAAACCAAAGTCCAAACTTCGTTAGAAGACATGGATTCCATTTCAGATTTCATGGCTTCAAGTCATCTTCCCAAATTGATGTTTGAAATTATTTTCTTGTTGTTCGTAGGATCCTTATTCCTAGTAAGGTGTACCTTCACACCACCCTCGATGAGATACCCATATCTCTCTAGTGCTCAAGGTATCCCACTTGATCTACGAGGAGGTTAAGAGATATGAGGCTCTATTACAACATGCTCCTTAGGTTGATCATTATTGATTTATAGTTCTCGAGACACCTCTTCAAGTTCTATTTTACTCCCACTGCTCCCTTCTATTACAAACTCCTTTTCCATAAATGTAGCATGTTTAGAGACAAACATTTTTTTCATTAGGGTGGTAAAAGTAATATCCCAAACTTTCTTTAGGATATCCCACAAGTCTACACTTATCAGAACTTGCTTCTAACTTGTCTGCAACTAATCTCTTAACATATGTAGGACAACCCCTAATCTTAGAATGTTTAAGACTAGGTTTCTTATCATTCTACATCTCATATGGTGTCTTAGATACATACTTAAAAGGAACTCTATTTAATATATATATATATATATATATATATATATATGTGTGTGTGTGTGTGTGTGTGTGTGTGTGTGTGTGTGTGTCTGTTTTAAAAGGATTGTCTCAAAACGAAATTGGAAGATCAATGTAACTCATCATCGATCGCACCATATCCAATAAAGTACGATTTTTCCTTTCGGAGACACATTCAGCTGAGGTGTTCCAGGAGAAGTCCACTGTGAGAGAATCTCATTCTCATTGAGATGATCTAAAAAGTCATTCATAAAGTATTCACCTTCTTGATCAGATCAAAAAACTTTGATACTTTTGCTAGTTTGTTTTTCTACTTCGTATATAATTTCCTTGAAATATTCAAAGGATTCAGATTTTTAGTTCATAAGATAAACATACTCTAACATTGAATGGTCATGGTGAAGATAATGAAGTAAGAATAACCACCCTTAGCAATTGAGCTTAGTGACCCACAAACATTAGTGTTAATTAATCCTAATATCAGCAACACTTTCTTCATGTCCATTAAATGGAGTTTTAGTCATCTTTCCCATGAGACAAAACTCACATGTTGAGTTTGAATCGAAATTCAATGAATCAAAATATCCATTTTTAGCCAATTTGCTAATCCTACTCTCTTTGATATGTCAAAGTTCGAGATGTTATAAATAAGAATGATTAATTTCGTATCTTTTCATTTTATTACCTTGTTGATTAATATGCAATATATTACCATTCAATTTTAGACTATAAAGACCATTTATAAGTTTCAATACCAAATAACTCATTATTCAAAGAGAAAGAACATGAACTTTTTTTTAAAATATAGTCCATTCCCTTTTTAACCAAAACAGAAACTGAAATAATATTCTTAATCAAAACTGGCACATAAAAACAATAATTTATTTCCAAAATCTTTTTGGATGGTAAATTTAAGTAATAAGTTCCTACGGCTAATGCAGCAACACTAGCTCCATTTTCAAAGCAAAATGTGACTTCTCCTTTACTCAACTTCCCACTTCTTCTTAGTCCTTGCAAATTATTGCAAATGTGATAGCCATATATGGTATCTAATACCCAAGTAGAAGATTCTTTAATTAACAAATTGATCTTAAGAAGAAATAATTTGGACATATCTTTTGAAGGTCTGCCCTTTAAACTCTCAAGGTACTCTTTGTAGTTTCTTTTCCAATATCCATCTCTGCTACAATGGAAGCACTTTTCATTTTCTTTCTTGGCATTTAAAGAGTTGGTCTTTTTGAAACCTTCCTTTGCTTTCAATGTTTTCTTCTTCGAGAAATTTTTGCCCTTAGGCTTAGAAGAAAAGGCCTAATCAAAGCATAATGGGTGCCCTACATTTTTTAATCGTTGCCTCTACAGTCTTTAATATGTTAACAGGCTTTAGAAGTGTAGATTTTATCTTGTTCATGTTATAGTTCATAACATGCTGCGAGAAAGGTTCTAAAAGGGACTGCAGGATCAAGTTATTACATAATTATTCATCTACAATGACTCTTAGTCCGTCCAACTGCTCGATATAGTTAATCATTTTCAATATAGTTAATCATTTTCAATCCATGTTCATGGATTTATGATCCTTCGTGAATCTTATCCCTAACGAGGTCATTTGAGATCTGGAACCTTGCAATGCGATTATGCTCACAATACAACTCTTGCATGTGAAACAACATCATATAAGCACATTTTGCCTTCTCATAATGCTTCTAAAGCTCATTATGCATCGATGATAACATGTAGTACCTAGACTTCATGTCATCCTATTGCCACTTCTCAAAAGTAAACAAACTTTTCTTCCGAAATATTCTCACTAACAGTTGTTGAAAACTATTAGTAAAAAAGATAGCCAATTTTCTCTGAATTGAGAAAAATTCTCAGATTCCTCAACCAATCCAAGAAATTGGGTCCAATCATTTTATTGGTATCAAAAATTATGGATAGAGGTTTGAGGTTGGTCATTGTATCTATTCAATTTTATTATCCACCAATAGATTTGATCTTTAATCATATTGATTCCTCCCACTGTTCTTTTTGAATTCCATAATCCTTCAGTATGAAATTTGGGAGACTCTATTGAAAGGTCTCCTAATGAGGATTGGAATCTCATTACTCGTTTAAAATAGTGCCACATAATAGTTTCTTGGCTATAATAAACCTTTAATAAATAGATAAAACTTCTCAATTACTTCTTATATAATTCTCAATCATTCCTTCAGCCTCTAAAATATATTATCCTCACATAATAGTTTCTTGGACAATATATTCTAGTTAAGTCAAACTCACCATTTTCACAACTGTAGGTGATTGAACCAATGACCCTTACATGATAGTTTCTTAGACCCTATAGTTATGGCTTTAATTCTAAGATTACTTATCCTAATCAAATTAGATTTCCAAAGAAATTTCCTAATCTTATTCCAAAAAGGATTTATACTTCCCAAACTTGATTCAATTCGATCTAAAATCAAATTTTAATAATTCAAATTGAATCTAATCAATCCATATTGATTTTATATTATTTTTAAAATAGTCTACAACATCTTTATCATTATTATATGAAAATAATCAATTCAAGAACACTTTCTTTAATTTCTTGACCTAGGGTTTCATAAACCCTAATCTAACTTTTAGATTATCAATTTGCAGTCTTTAGAATTCTAATATCAAATATTTTATAGCCATAATAATAAATTACCATGTTTTACATAAATCATAAGGATGGCTCTAATACCACTTGAAGGAAATCGATGTAGAAACATATAATACATTTTAAAATTTTTACCTATTATCTTAAACCCTAATCACCTTATGATTTGTATAGAACATCTAATAATCAAGACCATTCAAGGTTTTGAATTGATAACTTTGATTCGCAGTGTTCTTGATTCCTTGAATTTTTTGTTGTCGAATTCTCTAACGATCTTGAAACCAAATTCTCTTGCATTCTTGAATTCACAAGAATCACAAATGTATGTGATATCTAAAGTTGATCCACACAGGGAAAATCCCGAATTAGGATTTCTCAATAATTTTGTTCTCTCTTTCTTGGGAGGAAGAAGAACCAAAGTTTTATAAGAGAAACTTGTGTACAGAGTTTTTGCTAACAAAAAATCTGCACGGTCATAAACTATTTATAGTATTAGTGTTACTTACAATTAACCATTATTTGTAAACTAAACCCCTAAAGTTATTTTAAATTACTCATTATACATTTTGTGTGTGACCTCTTATATTGAAATTAATATGGTTATAAGTTATAACTTTTATGTAATTGCAATTGAAACTCTTTCTAATTAATTAGAACTCCTTCTAGTCTATTTTGAATCAAAACCCCTTTTGATTTTCCCTTTTATAAGAATTACTTAATTATCCATTAAATTAATTCTTAGGACTTCTATTATCATGAAAGACCTCTAGTAGCATTTCATGACTACCTATGCAGTGTGAATTTGGTTGTGAAACCTTGAACCTTTCCGTTATCAATTGTCGTGCAATTCAATCCTTCCATCACGCAATCTCCCAATTAAGCTAATTAGGATATTGAATTACTATCAAACCCTTAAGCATTAACCATATGTGCCCAGATCTCAAGATTACAATTCTAAAGGTGAAATTAGAAACTTCTTTCTAATTCTCGACCTTCCTTGGCCAAGGAACTTCTTGAATTATATCTTAGTAGATCACATAGAACATTCTCTCTTTTCACTTAAGAGTGGCATATCCCTTATTATGCACTCACATACCTCTATACGAAACTCATTATACCCAATTACAACTAATTATTGATCTATGAATAGAATCACATTAAATAGCATCAAAGTATAATAAGTCGCATACAAGATAACCACGATGCCTCGGATCTAAGGATTACATACACGATTGTAACATAAAAACTATATATTGACAGACAACTAAAAGTCCAAATAGGTATTATTAAGTTAAGTCATGTTTAGTGAATTCATTCTCCAATGATCACCCACATACATGTTTTAGTGTCTACCACACAAATAACATTGAGATCAGTCATGTAATGACCTATCCTAGGCAGGATTTACCCGAAACAGAATCGTCACCTTTAAGCATTGAGCACCTGGATATACATCACTCACTCGATTCCAACACACTTGTATTGTACTTCTAATACATCATTAAAGTTTATTTCATCATTTTTTATTATTTATTATATATATAAATAAAAAAATAAAATTTACAAATCACAAATCAATTTTATTTACACAACTATTATGCTTTATAAAAAGTATATAATTCTTTAAACATCTCCTAAATACAAGACTTCAAATCATACGACTAAGGATGCCTTCTATATGGACCCCCTTATGATGAATCAACTCACAAATTCCCTATAAGAACTTATGCCAAGGTCTCCTACAGAACACTAGGAAAAAATAAAATAAAAAAGGGGTGAGCTTGAAAGCTCAGTGAGACTCACATTACTAAAAGTAATCGCTTTTTAAGTTTCCTTTACCAAGCTACACTGTATATATATATATCCATTTATTTAATATCAGTACTTCTCTATATAATTTTACTTATTAAATGTGTTACTACCACACTTCCCACTCTCATTTAGTCAAGAGAATACAACATCACACAAAATACTACACATACAATACAACAATTTCACAATCGTCATTCATGACCACACCATTTTTCACATCACGGAAACAATCATCATGGAATGCAAACATGCAAGCAAGTACAATTTGTACGTGTCTTATTTCAACTCTCAGACCTATGGGTCCTACAATATGTTTAGCTCGTCACATCTCATTCATCTCAACTCATTTTAATTCATTTCAGCCAATAATAATATCACAACAAGGATGTCTCCCGATATAGCGGTACATCAATCATCTCAGTTATCAGACCAAAAGGTCCCATAATATTTTCAGCCCTCAAGCCTTAGATCAAAAGTTCCTACTCAACCCTTTTCTACCCTCAAAGTCGAAGGTCTGGCTCAGCCCTTCTCATCCCTCGGAACCGAAGATCTTAATTATCCCTTCTCATCCCTCATACCAAAAGATCATATTCAACCCTCCTTATCCTTTGGATCTGAAGATCCTACTCAGTCCTTCTCATCCCTTGGATTAGAAGATCCTACAATACAAAATCATAATCATCACACATATTTCAACACAAAAACATAATTTTCCACACTTTCACACCACAACAATCTCAATCACAATTTATTTAATCACTCACATTATATAATTAAAGCATATCCCACTTCATCATATAACAACACACACACACACACACACACACACACATACATATATATATATATATATATATATATATATATATATATATATATATATATATATATATATATATATATATACGTTTAGTCACATCACACCTCTACTGTAGTCATATTTTCATATTCATAATATATTCAAATCTTAATATATCAAGTTTCCTTCTCGCTTACTAGAAGTAAAGTGAATTCATTTGTCATGCGACCAACAATCAACTTTGAGTTATCTCCTTTCATTTTGCATAATCTTTGTTGGCACCTATTCACATATAACAATTAATTTCTCAATATTCTATCATGCATGCATATTATGCTTTCTCATACTAACTGCACGCACATAGAATCTCTTTGTTTCCAAATCTATTACAAATTTTAAGTGAAATTTAGAAATTTAGGCAACCATAGTCGACTTTCTTATCACCATGGTTGATTGCCTTATCACTACAGTCAACTATGAAGAAGTTAGAGACTTTTCACAGTCGATTGTATGAAAATCACAATCAACTATCCTATTGCGGTTCACTGTTGTTTTCTTTAAAATTTTCATGAAATTTGCACAATCCAACTAGATGCAAACTTCTCCATATTTAAATTCACCCCCCACATCACCCATAACTAAATTCATATTATTATGTACTAAATCTCAAGATCTACTCAAGATTCTCCAACAAAAATTCAAATTTTCTTAAGAAATCTCCTCATACATGAAATTTACAAAAACCCAAACTAGATTCATATTTCCTAGGTCTAAATCTAAATCTCAATAATAGATTCTCAACTATATACACAAGAAAAATGAAGGAGGTCATAGAAATTTAAGATAATTAGAGTTAGGATGGAAAATACCTTGATTTGAGTATTTTCTTCAAATTTCTTTCCATCCTCTTACTTCTCCTCTTTCCCTTCCTTTATACTCTTTTCCTCTCTCTTTTTCATTCTTACTCTTCTATCTCTCCTTCTCTCTCTTTTTCTTCATCTCTTTCTCTTTTCTTCTCTCTTTTTTTTTTCTTCTTTCTCATTTCTTTCTCTTCTCTCCCTTTTTTTCCCATTTTCTCTAGAGTTTTTTGCCTAACATATCTTCTAGCCACCCATATTTATAAGTCCTTGAATAAACTTTTATCCATTTTCCCTTCTTTTCCCTTTTTTTTTAACTTTACACTTTCATGATTTTAGTTGACAGTCAACTGTCATATCGAGGTAGTTGACCGTCTAAAGTCTTACGAATTTTGACAATCAAATGTCTTTATGACCACATTTCTAACTTTCCTTCGTTTCTCTCCATTCTATTTAATCCTTTAAGTTTCCAAAACTTCTCCCAATCTGATTAAGTTGTCTTACACATTAATTTCACAAGTTCAACACTTCAAGAGTGTTTTAATTGTCCTCAAATTAGGCTAATTAACTCCAATCCAAACAATTTCGAGGCTCCACAATTCTCCTCTTCTAACAAAATTTCGCTCTCCAAAATTTTCCCACTTGAATTGCAACTCGTTTGGCTGATATTCCTCATATTCATCTCATAATTCCATATAACCTCTTCACCTTCTCAGTTATACTTTTATTTAAGCTAGTCAATCATCAAACCATCTAATCATCTTCTTGAATTCCCAAACTCTGCACCTTATCTAGTCATCAAGTCTCTATCACCAAAAAATCTAAGTAAGCAACTCTAATAGGTCTCCAGTTTAAAACACCATCAAATTACTATCCCTTACTTCCTAAGTTCTTAAAATTGACCTACCTCTTCTACCATTTATTCACCCATTTTATACATTCAATAACACATTTACAAATTTTTCATAATGATAAAATTATCAGAATCTATCATTATTTCTTCCAAATTTTCAAATTTAATCCATTTGATGGCATATCCTTTCTGATTCACAAATATCTTATCTCCAAACAGAATAATAATATATATCTAACTCCAACGTATGACTCTTAATCAAAACAAAACATATAGTTCACCATTATAGTAATAACCATTATATACTCCATTGACCTTATGACTCCATCTTAATTTTTCTATTCTTTTCCTTAAAGAATTTATTTAATAATCCAGTTATCATTGTCTCTATGGATGATTAACAGCTCAACTCATGATTATGCTTCCTATATAATTAAGCTTTACAAACTTCATGGTACTCCCACATTGGTCTTATTATGGTTATTCTCATCCCACACCTCTTTATCCACCAAATATGTTTTCGCAACGTTGTTGCTATCCTTATTAATCCTATATATTCATTTGCCCATAAGATATAAGTTATAGCACAAGCTATTTACTTTTTAGTCCATGTTTTCTTATCAAAGTCACCAACAGATTTCCTAGTCACTTCATTATCCATTTCTAATCTTTATCCTTTAAAATTTATTGAGTTAATGCCCTCTTTTTAGCTAATCCCATTACTTTCTTTACCCATTTACAATTCAATCATTTCTAATTTAGTTTTCATAATCTTATCTATTGGGAATTCAAATTCTTTATAAGACCATTCACATTCTCTCTTCTACACCTTCCTCTACCAAGTGGTACATGTATTTACTTCCTTTCGTTACATGAAACCAAATGATTTCTTCACTAAACTTTCTCATCATTGCTATAGTATTAACTTGATTACGCTCAAACTAATACGCGGTTATTGTGTATAGTTGAGGTGTCAATCCCACGAGAAAAAGCGAACTACAAGGAAAAGTGTAAACCTTAACACGAACTATAAAATTCGAATAAGTAAATTTGAGTTTTGATAATGAAGTACTGGGAAAAAGTTGTGTAAATATAATGAATAATATAATAAGGAAACAACAAGGTTCTAGGAATCCTCCCTAGGATCGTTGCCTTATTTCAATCTTGATTCAGTTGTTTTTATCTCGATTGCAAGTTTCACATCCCAAACAAGCAATCGGTGTATATTCAATCAAAGCACATGTAAACCCTAATGTAATTGCTATGAAGTATTCTTTGATTTCAATTCAAGCACACGTGACCTATCCTATAGATTTATCAAGAAATGACAATATATCTGAATGACAATATCGCAGTAATGGACAAACCTAAAAGATAAGTCTACTGGACTCAATCACATCCAAACAACTTGACATAAGAAGAGCTTAACTAGACTTCTATGGAGAGGAAGCACGCAATCACCGGATTAAGAAAATCTAAGATAAGAAGAACATAAAGTGCAGTTGTCACATGAACCTAAATTTTTCTTGTTTAATCAAATAATAACTCGTAAGCAATGTTTTAACAATAAATCCTTACAACTGAATCAAGAATGAAAATAAGAACAACTACACCTAGGGATTCATCCTTTTGCCTTGCTTAGAGATTAGTTAGCTATGGGGCTCATGCTTGAACATCGTAATATCAAGCTCTCTCCTCAGTTTTCAGCCTTCATGGATTACCTTTATCAAACCCTAAGTGATATATTTATAATACAAAAGTTTAAGGGTATTTTCGGCTAAAAAATATCATTAAAAACCCTAATTAAGTCTGGTGTGAAAACAGGGTTTCGTGTGCACGTCACGGCTCAACCTTGAAGTCTGCTTTGTGGTGTTGCTGGAGGCCGCGACCCAAATTAGTCCAGGCCGCGGCACACACTGATGGCCTTTGAGGTTCTTTTAGACAAGCTTCTGTAGGCCGCGGCGCACACTGGTTAATGGAGGTTCTCTTCGTTTTATCCTTCCGCAATCATGCCTTCACTCCGATATGCATCGAAGCTTCGTGCTTAAAGTGATGATAGCTTTTCCACCTCTTTTAACTCAAAATACCTGAAAATGCATTGAAATAAGTCAATACTCCACGAATGACACTTTAGAATTGTTAAGGTATAAATGTGTAATTTAACCCTAGATCAACCCTAAAATGCTAACAAATAAATAGTATTAAGATGCATTTTATGACTCTCATTATAACCCTCAACTAGCTTATTGCTAGTCCCTAGCAATTCAAGCGAAAATAAGACAATATGAAATGAATTCTATAGTAGAAATCGAAACAAAGTAAAGCAATGCTAGCATTAATCCAAGAGTAATTCAACTTTTTGTCTCAAAAATCTCACATAACACATAGCATATAGAATCATTAAATGTCACCCAAGTCCAAAAGTAATCCAAACATCAATCTTGAAATTGTTATAGACTCTTAACATCCATCTTACCACAATCCATTAATCCGAATACCCGGATGATTTTATGCACAACATTCGTGAATACAAGTCTTAGCCTCTAAAAATATATCAATTTGCGTGACATCAATCACAAAAACAAACTCCATAGGCTCACTTTTCAAATCACTCTCCACTATTGTAGAAAAATCACACTATATCGGATCAATAGGTCTTTAATAAGCTTGTAATGTTAGGTTAAGGTAAAGGTCAAGAAAGAAAAGGAAGAATTAAACAAGTAAAAGAACTCAGTCTCTTAAGTCAAACATAACCACTTTAAGCACTAGATAACCTTACTTCAACACCCAACTCATTCAACCATTTTTTGAGCATTTCTCTCAATAAATCACCACTTTTTTTTTTCTTCTTTCTTTGCTATAATTCACTTTTTTTTTTAAATTTTTTGGCACATAACCATTCACCTCCTTTTTCATTCCTTTTTTTTTTACTCTTTTCCACAACCCCCAACTTATCTCCTTTTATGTACTTGGATTATGGTAGTAATATATATTTTTTTTCATATTTCAATCCTTACTCCTTTTAAGTGTTTCTCAACAAATGTGTATAACTAAGTTCTCTTAAAAGAAAGGTAAGGATAAAATATTTTTAGGCTCATAAAGGTAAGTAAATGGGCTATCGAAAGAAACAAGGCTCAAATTCTTTTTCAAGAAAAAAGCTCAAACAGGTGACTAGCGATAAATATAGTAAGGGTAAGTTTGAAAGGCTCAAACGGTCCAAAAATGGCCTACATCATATCCTAAGTAGTGTGCATCATAGGATTTCTCCTCAAGTGATTATCAAATAAGTTCTAGAGCTTGTCGAGACCACAAAAATATTCACAAAATAATCGCACATAAAACTTCTCTAAATGTTTTAGACTAATCATACAATCTTACCGCAAACCAGAGTCTCAAACCAAATGAAGATCGACACTTAAATTATTCTCAAACCGAAGCAAGATTTAACTTCTTCTAAATGCTATATGCTATCTCAATTAGGCTCATATCATTGACATGTAAATTAACTCCATGGCTAACACAAAGCACAGCATACTTAATTCTTTTTTCTATAATTTATCCTAAGAAACAGGTGTATTAAAACAAAACAAACAAATTAAAATGAAAAAGGGAAGGTGACACCCAACAATTCAATGGTATGCAATAAGAAATGTGTTTCCTCCACCTCCAACTTAAGATAGGCATTGTCCTCATTGTAAAAGCAAAAGTTAAAGAAACTCTCTTTTAAACCAAAGGTGAGTGGAGCCGAAAGTTGTGCACGATCAATTGAACTGCTGCGCATATTTGTCCCTGAAAAAAATACGAAGGTAGTACTGGAAAACAACAAAATACTAATAATAAACAAGAAAAAAAATATGAAAAAAAAACAACAAAAATAAAAGGATAAGTTGTGGGGTGCCTTCCATGAGCGCTAAGTTTTACGTCTTCAGCCAGACGTTACACCACTCTCACTGCTGGCCTTATTGTGATGTTGAAGATGAGGCTCCATACTCGGTGGCCTCAGTACTAGTCTTTTGGCAAGGAATACTTAAAGTCCACCACATGCGGCTCAAGTGTTCTTGGCGTTGCCCATTTACTATCAGCAGTAGGATATTTGATTCTCGCATCCATGTGACTTCTCTCAAGCAACTCCTCAAAGCATGGTTGCCAAGATATCTTAATAAATCCCTATGACTTATCAAAAACATCAACAACATAAACGGCATGGGGATAAATTGAAGAGTCATTGAACTCAAAATTATTAGGAGGGAATTCCAAAGAGTTAGAATTATCTTTAATGTGCTCATCCTCCAAATTAAGTTATCAAGCATGTAACTATCGAAACACTCATCCTCTTCATTTGGCTGCTTTGGGACTCGAATAACATTTACCTCTAAAGTTCTATTTCCAAATGATAATGTCATTAGGCCATTCCTACAATTAATGAGGGCATTGGCGGTAGCAAGGAATGGTCTTCCAAGTATCAAAGGAATTTTTGACTCCGTATTCACGATAAAAACGGTATCTTAAACCAAAAAGTCAATAGAATAATAGAAATTATCAATTTGTAACAAAACATCTTCCACGATACCTCTTGGTTTTCTTACTGATCTATCCGCTAATTGAAGTACCACAGAGGTTGGTTTAACCTCACCTAGACTGAGCTGCAAGTACATAGAGTATGGCATGAGGTTCACACTAGCACCCAAATCTAGCAGTGCTTGGCCACAAAATTTGTTTCTAACTTGGCCAGCCACCATTGGGTAGCCCGGATCTTTATATTTGGGTGGTGTCTTGCTGTCAATTACTGCACTTGCTTGCCCTTTTAAGAATGTCATCTTCTTCATATTGTGTCTCCTCTTAAGTGTGCATAAATCCTTGATGACTTTAGCATAGTTGGGGATCTGTTTTATAACATGAAGAAGAGGGAGTTTAATTTTAACATGCTGAAGCTATTCAAAGATCTCACCTTTTAATATTGAATTTCCCTTCTTAGGCTTAAGGAGTGCTTGAGGGAAAGGCACCAGTGGAGAATAATCATCATGGGCCTCTAGTTCCATGGTGGCTTCATCCTTGTTGCTCACGGTATTAGGAATCAAGTGTGATGGTAGAGTGGGACCATCAATTTTCTTACCACTGTGGGTGATTATGGCATTAACCTCTCTAACATTTTGATTTTCAGGATTGGAGGTTTCTGCCATATGTTGTCCCCTTGGATTAGGTTGTGGCTGTGAAGGAAAACGACCTTGCTCTTGAACGTCAAGAAACTAGTCAACTTGGTGAGTTGACTCTTTATCACCTTTTGTTCCTCTTTGATTGCTGTTGCTCCTCTAGCAACCGTTGATTTATCTTACCTTGCTCTTCCACACTCTTGGCATGTACCTACATAAATGACTTAAACATGTCTTTCAAAGGTAAAAATTGTTAAGGTGCATTAGATGAGATTGCTTCCAGTTTCCATTGGGTACTAGAGTGGGGATGAGGTTATATATCAGATCTCCAACTAAAATTAGGGTGATTCTTCCAACCGGGATTGTAGGTGTTAGAGTAGGGTAAGTCTAGTTTCCTAAAGGGTATACCTAAAGCATTACATTCTCCCTTCATCTCAAAACAAGCTGGAAAATCCTTAGATAAATGATCTACCCCATTACACATGAAACAAGGCTCGTGGGACTCTACCCTAGTAACCGGTTTAGGGGCTCTAGCATCCTTGGTTTTTAAGGCTTCAATTTCCTTAGTTACGACCTCTAAACGGGCTTTAAAGCTGTCCTCTTCCTTAAGTTGATAAATCCCAGTGGGTTGATTTCTCCTAGTCCTTTCCATGGCATTTAGTCCTATCTAAGTGTGGGCTTTTTCTGATAGGTCATCTAGGAAATCTATGGCTTGGTCAGGTCTTTTTGAAGAAAATCCCCATTGCACATCATTTCTATGAACTGCCTCTCCCTACTTAGAAGTCCATCATAGAAATAGCTAACTACCCGCCAACTCTCATACCCATGGTGTGGACAAGAATTCAAAAGGTCCTTGAAATGTTCCCAAACTTGATATAAGGTTTCGCTCTCCTTTTGTGCAAAGTTTGAGATTTTTCTCTTGAGGTTGTTGGTCTTATGGGTTGGGAAGTGCTTTTGGAAGAAAACTAAAGTCATCTGATCCCAACTACCTACAGACCTAGGCCTTAACGAGTATAGCCAAACCTTGGCTTTTTCTTTAAGTGAAAAGGGGAAAAACCTAAGTTTAACGGTGTCTACCATATCAGCCCTACCTTGAAAGGTAGCTACTACTTCCTCAAATTCCCTAATATGAATATAGGGGTTTTCATTCTCAAACCCATTGAAGGTTGGTAGCATTTGGATCATACCCAGCTGAAACTTAGGTTATTGAACATTAGGGGGGAACATTATACAAGATGGTGTGGCCGTTCGGCTAGGGTGCAAGTAGTCTTTAAGTGTCCTAGCAACATTTTCATTGTGATTTTCAGCCATATTAACAAAATCCTTTAAATTCTCACTTAGAGCAAAGAACGATATTACCGTCTTGTCTCAACGTTGACAATCTTCCTTGTACTTTAAGCGCGTTTCCCCGGCAACGGCGCCAAAATTTTGTTACACTCTATACGCGGTTATTGTGTGTAGTTGAGGTATCGATCCCACGAGGAAAAGTGAACTACAAGGAAAAATGTAAACCTTAACACGAATGATAAAATTCGAATAAGTAAATTTGAGTTTTGATAATGAAGTACTTGGAAAAAGTTGTGTAAATATAATGAAGAATATAATAAGGAAACAACAAGGTTCCGGAAATCCTCCCTAGGTTCGTTGCCTTATTCCAATCTTGATTCAGTTATTTTTATCTCGATATCAAGTTTCACATCCCAAATAAGCAATCGGTGTATATTCAATCAAAGCATATGTAAACCCTAATGTAATTGCTATGAAGTATTCTTTGATTTCGATTCAAGCACACATGACCAATCCTATAGATTTATCAAGAAACGATAATATATCTTAATGATAATATCACAGTAATGGACAAACCTAAAAGATAAGTCTACCAGAATCGATCATATCCAAACAACTTGACATCAGAAGAGCTTGACTAGACTTATATAGAGAGGAAGCATGTAATCATCGGATTAAGAAAATCTAAGATAAGAAGAACATAAAGTGCAGTTGTCACATGAACCTAAATTCTTCTTGTTTAATCAAAGAATAACTCATAAACAATGTTTTAACAATAAATCCTTACAACTGAATCAAGAATGAAAATAAGAACAACTACACCTAGGGATTCATCCCTTTGCCTTGCTTGGAGATTAGTTGGCCATGGGGCTTATGCTTGAACACCGTAATGTTGAGCTCTCTCCTCAATTTCCAGCCTTCATGGATTGCCTTTATCAAATCCTAAGTGATCTATTTATAATACAAACGTTTAAGGGCATTTTCGGCTAAAAAATATCATTAAAAACCCTAATTAGGTCTGGTGTGAAAACAGGGGTTCGTGTGCGCACCGCGGCTCACACTAATCCAAGCTGCGACTCAACCTTGAAGTCTGCTTTGTGATATTGCTGGAGGCCGTGGCCTAGATTGGTCCAGGCCACGGCACACACTGGTGGCCTTTGAGGTTCTTTTAGGCAAGCTTCTGTAGGCCGCAGCGCACACTGGTTGATGCAGGTTCTCTTTGTTTTAGTCTTCCGCAATCATGCCTTCACTCTAGTATGCGTCGAAGCTTTGTGCTTAAAGCGATGATAGCTTTTCCACCTCTTTTAACTCAAAATACCTGAAAATGCACCGAAATAAGTCAATACTCCACGAATGACACTTTAGAATTGTTAAGGTATAAATGTGTAATCCAACCCTAGATCAACCCTAAAATGCTAACAAATAAGTACTATTAAGATGCATTTTACGACTCTCATCATAACTCTAGTGTTTTTATATGAAGTACAAATTTTATAAGATTTCGTAAACAAATTTTTTAGTTGATCTTGTCTTCAAACTTTTTCAAAATTAATATTTTTACTAGAATAATCCTATAACTCTTTAGAACTTCCAAATCGACTCACTATATTCCTCCTAGATAACCCTTGTTTAGTCACCCAAAATTTTCGAATGATTGAATAAGTTTTCAAGTTAAAAATTTCTTCTTTTATTATTACGCACGAACCATCAACCTCAAATTTACTTAAGAAGTCAAATTTTGCCCATTCAAATCCTTATATTTCTTTTCATCATTGAGTCAAAATTTTTATAAGTCCATTTCTATTTTAATCTTTTAGGACCAAGCATTTGATAAACTTCCACATCCTTAAATCATGAAACCCCTAATACTTTACGCTTTCAAAATCTCAAATAACATTTTAAAGAATTCAAACATTCTTATTATATTAATTCCTCTAAAGTATTAAAATTGTTGAATTTACAACCTTTCACCCTCTTCCTTCTACATATAGGATTCAATATTAAAACTCATTAGATAGTCATTCCTAGATATTTTTTCTATTACCCTCACCTCAAAATCCTCATGCTAATTACTTAGATAAACTTCAAAAAAAAATTTACAATCTTACACTTAACTTTCTATTATCTTATTTGCACCAATATTTCACTACAAATATAATTCTCTATCAACTAAATGAAACCCACAACTTAAGAGAATTTATCTCATTGCACCTACACAATAAATACCTCTTTTATGACTCCATCTATAGTTCCCTATCAAAATGGCTTAATATGCACTTTTGTCCTTAAGGTTTGACCTGCTTTCTATTTTAGTCATTGGACTTCCAAAGTTTTCAATTTCACCATTAATGTTAAATTTCGGTATCAATCAGGTTCTTCCATCCATCATCCATCTATTTCTACTGTCAAATTGCACGTAAGAAGCTAAAGTGGCTACTGTGGACGGGAAATGACCTACCAAAAACCCCTTCCACTGTTAAAAACCCGATGAAGGTTTTGTTTCTCTTAGAGAGAAACAAAGCATTCCAAACCCTCAAACCCATTCCTTCAGCATCGTCATTTTCATCCTCAAGTCATGTTTTCATCCTTTTCATCAAGGTCAGTCATCATCCCCAAATGTTATTGCGGCGAGCAAACCTTTATAAAGATTTCATGGACTGCAGCGAATCATGGGAAAAGATTCATAGGATGCAAAAAATGCGGGGCTAAGAATGTGTGTGATTTTCATTTATTTTTTTGTGGGTATTATCAATAAATTAATCCTTGATTTTCTTGAGTTTTAGGTAGGTGGCCACTGTCAAGTTTTTTCTTGGTGTGATCCTCTTGTAGATGAGAGATCTAGTCATGTGATTTTAGGACTTCTACGAAAAATTGAGAGGATGGAAAATGAGCATCAAATCATGAGAATGAAAGATAAATATAAGAAGATTTTATGTTTTGTAGCCAAGATTTGCATTGGGTCTTTAATTTTCAATTTCTATTATTGGGTTATGTAGCAAATGAGGCTTTTTGTTTAAGGCATAAGGTGATTTCTAGTTAAGTATTGGGTCTCTATTTTGCAGTTTCTTTTGCTGGGTTATATGGCAGAGGATGATTTTGGTTAGGCAATATGTATACTAGCTTTGTGAACTTCATCATTCTTTTGGGTTTATTGGAAGTACGTATTTGTGGATTAAGGCAACTTTGTAACGCTATGTTGTGTATCTCATATTTCTACATTAATGGAACTTTCACTTGTTTTTGTTGATTTTTATTTTGTTTTCAATTTGATTGCAAAACACATCTATCATACTTGTTTAGTTCTTGGATTGACAGATTCAAAGCAAGTTGAATGTATTCTGTCCTTCGTTACCAAAGAAAATTCCATACTACCACCTTCCAATAAACCATTTCATTGATTGAAATATTTTATATTCTTATGCATAAAATATAACAATCAAATGCAATCTATTCATTCACAAAGATATAGTAAGAAATTCTTCCAGCTAGGAAGTTCAATTAACCATTAATTATGTTTAATATCAGTGCATTTACGTTCTTGAGGACTTCACAAAATAATGGGTCTCATTCAACCAGTGTATACCAATTATGTACCCACTGTATACTTTTGAAGCACAAAAAAAAAAAAAAGGATTTAGTTCACTCTCTATCTTCTCTAGTGAACTCTTTTCAGAACAACATACAAATTCATTAAACTTTACAAAATACCTCCAAACTATTCATATCCTAACAAACCATATACAAAATAAGACATAATGGGTTAACAAAAAGAAACTAATTTTCCCATCATGTTTTCATTTCATATCGAACTGGACCTACCAACTGACTTGGCCTTCTTCCTGGGTGATCTTCTTAAGAGTTGTTTTGGTCATTCTGATGTTGATTGGCTTGGTCGGGGGCCTTGTGAACATGATATATCTTGGAGCTTTTCATCATGTAGTGGTGGTGGAACATGGGTGGTAGTCTGAAATGGATTAACCAATCAATAATTTGAGAACATATATCCATAACCAGAATAAGAACAAAAAATAAAACACATATAACTTTTAGAGAACAAACATATGGCATCATCCACCAAATAACTCTAGGACTAGAAATGGGTGTCTTGCTAACATTCTGTTGAACCTACAGTTAGCAAAGTGCATAAATAAGTTGGGAGAGTAGAGAAATATTAAAACTTAGTAAATCACATAACATACTCAAAAGAAGTTTTTCTCTTGGTATTGCTACAAGTGGTCTTGGTGTTGTTGTGGATCACCTGAGCATTACTGTAGGTGGTATTAGTCTTGTTGTTCTTGCACTTGATCCTTCTGGTGGAGAAAGCCTAGGTATAAAAGTAGTGGTTGGATTTTCACCATTGTTTTGGATCTGCATAGTCAACTAACACATATATAAGCACACATATAATGACTTCAATTCATTAGATAGTAAAAGAGAAAACCAATACATACTAATGCGCTAATTTGGACAGATGTTGGTGGAAGAGGTCTAGGTGTAGAATTGCTAGTGGAATTGCCCTCATTACTCTTAACTTGCATAGTTAGGCAATACACACAGAAGTACACACAAAAGTACAATAACAAAATTCATTATAGCTTAGTAAAAGAGAAAACCAGTACATACTGGCCTAGTTTATCTTCTCTGCCTATGTTACCTAGATGTGCTAAACTAGCTAGAGGGATTGCCACCATTGTTTTCAACCTGCATAGTTAGGTAATACAATTTTATTTGAAAGTACAATAATAAAATTCAGTAGGGGTTAGTAAATAAGAAAACTAGCATATACAAACAATGCACTTCAATTTGAAAGTAGCCTTTAATTTTTTTTCCCATAATTAAACTTGTTACTAATGGGGGGCATAATGTCTCTATGGTTGAATGTGGGCCACAAATAAGGCCCATTGATAGGATTAATGATGGGAGCATATGCCTTCTTGAAAGTGGACTCCTTATAACAGTTAGCAACATACTTTTCTGGTGTATCCCCTTTTTTTCAATAATGGTTGAAATAACATGGGCATATGAAATTTCAGTCAAGTCCCATCTCATACATGTGCATGTATGATCAACCAAATCAATCACATACCCAACACCTCTTGGGCACAACACTCCAACCATGGGCCCACTAGATGGATTTGGACAACAAAGAGAAGACAACTCTTTGTTCTTGCCTTTAATCATGACTTAAATTCTGCATTGAATTCCTTTTAGCCACAAATCTGTTCATCAACTTGCTTCTAATCATCTCCAGAATGCTTAGAATTGGCTTCTCCCTAGCATCTAATATGTTTCTGTTAAATGTTTCACATAGGTTGTTCAGAAGCATATCACACTTTAGGAATGTACTGAAGTGTGACCTAGACTAATTCTTAAAGGGGTTTCTTGCATCCACTTATAAGCCACCTCTTAAAGCTCCATCATGTTCTGTATGCACCTGTCAAATGCCTCCACATATGTTGCCCTAGTAGTATACCACAATGCATTTTTCAACCTCTGTCATGGTATTTTCCTTTGAAGTTCTAGTGTAAATGTCTTACACAGAACCTATTCTCACTTTCAAGAAACAACTCTTCAAGGCTTGGGACCAATCACTTTGTGAAAAAACAATAAGTAAGTAGACATAATCTTTTAAACAAAAATTCAGTAGAATAAGAATGGGAACTTATTTTTTGCTTATTTGACATAAAGGTTCACTCATAGGGATTTTGCATGTTCATATCCTCTTCTAACAACTTTAACAACCAATTCCATGAGTCTCTGGTTTCGTTCTCAACCACAGCAACTATAATTATATGCATGCCATTATTGGCATCTACTCCTACTACAGCTAGCAACTGACCTCCATTCTGCCCTTTCAACCAACAACCATCTAAGTCAATCATAGGTCTACAACCAGCTAAGAATCCCTATTTGTAAGGTTCAAGGCATTCATCCAATCTCTGAAATAGTAGGTTTTCAGGCTTAGAAATGAATTTACACCCGAGATTTGCTTTGATCACCTTAGAAGCAAAGTTAGGAATCTATTTATATTGCCCCTTGTAGGCCCCTTCTATGGTCTTTATTGCTCTCTCCTTAGCCTTGGACAACTTAATCAGTGGGATAGTTATTATATAGTCTCTTTTAACTACTTCTTGAAATTTGGTTAACCTCTATTTAAGATCAAGCCTGAATGTCTCAATGTACTTTCTTACTAGTAATTTAGAACTCATCTTTTTATTGTACATTTCTTTACAACAAGTGTGCATATCAATTAAACTTTTCACTCTGTATTGTGGGTCTTTAGTGGTACAAATGATATAAATTTTTCATGGGCTCCTTGACTTGAATTTTCCTTGAACCATTGTCTTTTCATTTTTCTTTGTTTGAATGTTGAACCTAATCTTCACAGCACACTCCATTATCACACTTTGTCCCGCTCATTGTTGATCTTTCCACCCCAATGCTTCCTCCATTATCAAACTATACCCCTTCCTGAATCTGTCCTTCAACCCTGACCTCACTCCATTATCACACTTTACCCCATCCACTGTTGATTTTTATACCCCATTACTCATTCTATTATCAAATTGTATCCCTTCCTCAATTTGTCCTTTAACCTCATACCTCACTACATTATAACACTCTGCCCCATCCATTGTTGATCTTTCTACCCAATTTCTCCCTCAATTATCAAATTGTACCCCTTCCTTAATTTGTAGTTTAACCCCATTGTTCCTCTCATCTATAGGTTGTACCCTATCCATAGTCCCACCAACACCCCACTCATTAGACTTATGTGGTATAAATCTAGGTCCCTTCAATAGCAAAATATATCTAAGGACCTTAAAAATATCCTCTATCGCAATCCTTTTGTTTTGAACAGTTTCTACATCATCATCAGACATTAATACAAAGGCCCCACTTTTCTCATCATATACTCTAAAATATTCGTCCATGTTATTCTCAGAATCAGAAGAATCACAATCAGGATCATTAATCATCCTAACTTGAACTTTTATTCCCTCATTCAAAATGTAATTTTTGTCTTTATGATCTAAATAAACATTAACGAATTGTACACTTGCCTCAGTAAGGGTTGAGGTCATCTTTGTGACATCCTCATCGCTCTTTATTAATTTTAATCAGTTAATGTCTTCCAGAGACATTTTCTAATAGTAATCTATTAACCAATCATGACCCAACAGGCTCACCATGTCAACAATGTCCAATAATGATAATTTGTCTTTATCACAATCATAATAATAACTTATGTTACCCCCCATATATTTTTTCTTTTGTGTCATTATCAATTGTCTACAATGGTGATACCCAATACTAAAGTAATCACTACTTGCACCTAAATAATGAATATATAGTATTAAAACGGGGGACCACACAAAGGACCACTACACATAACAACAAAATATACAACTTTTCTATACAAAGCACTGATTATGCTCAAACTAACACGTGATTTTTGTATATAGCTGAGGTGTCGATCCCACGAGGAAAGCGAACTACAAGAGAAGGTGTAAACCTTAACACTAAATGATAAAATTCTAAAAAGAAAATCTGAGTTTTACGGATGAAATTATATGAGAGAGTTGTGAAAATATGATGAAAGATTCAATAAAGAAATAACAAGGTTCCAAGAATCCTTCCTAAGTTCGTTGCCTTATTCTTATCTTAACTCAATTGTTTTATCTCAATTGCTAGTTTCACATCTCAAACTAGCAATTGATAAATATTCAATCAAAGCATATAAACACTCAAATGTAATTGCTACAAATTACTCTTTAATTCCAATTCAAACACACATGACCTATCTTATAAATTATCAAGAAGTGACAATATATTTCAATAACAATACCGCAGTAATAGACAAACCTATAAGATAAATCTACCGAAATCAATCACATTTAACAGCTTGACATAAGAAGAGCTTGACTAGACTTATATGGAGTAGAAAGATGCAATCACCGGATTAAGAGTAAATCCTCAACTTCTTACTTAATCAAAGAGTAAATCATAAACAATGTTTAATAATCAATCCATACAATTGAATCAATGATAGAAATAAGAACAACTACACCTAAGAATTCATCCCTTTGCCTTGCTTGGAGTTTAGTTGGACATTAGGCTCATGCTTGATCACCTTAATGGAGAAGAATATGGTAGCTCTCCTAATTCCAGCCTCCTTTTAAGCAAATCCTAAGTGTTCTATTAATACCTCAGAAGGTTCAAGGGGTATTTTTGGGTCAAGAAATGTCATTAAAACCCTAATAAGGTTGTTGGAAATCACCTTGACAAGATGCCCAGGTGGTGATCTTCCAAACACCCAAGTCTAGAATGACTTTTAAAGTTTGAAATCGAAAATAGGAACAAAAAATCAAAGAAAGAAAGAAGACAAGCAATTGTTATCGAGGTTCGGCAATGTGCCTACATCCCCGTGAGTTCCTCCGAACTCTCTGTACTAAATGGTTCTTACAAGTTACAGTAATCCCCTTCAAAAAGCTCAAGTTCTTGAAGAAACTAAGAAAAGAAGAAAGGAAGAAGATGAGAACTAACAATGCTCTCTATCTAATCTAGACTTCTCTATCTTTTACACCCAGCCTTACTACAAAGAGTCCCTCTTGTGTTTGTCACTCTTACACACTTTAACACACTATCAACTTCCATATCAGAAATGCATCTTCTTATTATTTGATCAGAGCAATATTTAAAAAGATAAGGATCATTCCAATAAAAATTCTTTACCTCAGCCAAAAACTTACACTTATCTTTTGCACTCCATATAGATGGAATTTGACGAGAAACCAAGTAGTTTGCAATGTTGGCATACCATGGTGTGTGACCAAGGACAGAAAATAAATTTTCATTCGAAAAGGCTTCCTGAATAGGCAAAATGTTAGTATCATTCTTAAATTCTAAGCGAGATAGATTGTCCGCTATAACATTTTCTACCCCCTTCTTGTCTTTGATAGTCAAGTCAAATTCCTACAAAAGCAAAATCCAATGTATCAAATGGGCCTTAGCATCCGTTTTTTACAAAAGAAATTTAAGGACGGAGTGATATGTGAATATAGTGATTGGTGAACCAATCAAGTAAGAGCGAAATTTATCCAATGCAAATACTTCTGCTAGTAATTATTTCTTGGTTGTGGTGTACATCATATGAGAATGATTCAAGGTTCTACTAGCTTAATAAACAACAAAAGGTTTTCTCTCCCTTCTTTGTCCTAAAACAGCCCCTACAGCATAGTCACTAGCATCACACATAATCTCAAAAGGCAAGGTAAAATCAGGTGATTGCATAATAGGGGCGGTTGTTAGCTTAGAGACAAGTTTCCTAAAGGCTTGCTCACATTCAGGACTCCACTTAAACTCAGTATCCTTCGTCAAAAGGTTACATAAGGTTCTAGAGATAGCACTAAAATTTTGAATAAACCTTCTATAAAACCCGACATGCCCCAAGAGAGACCTAACATCTTTAATATTCTTAGGAGTGGGTAGTTTAGAGATTAATTCGATTTTTGATTTATCAACTTCTATCCCCTTTCAAACACTATATGGCCCAAGACTATTCTGGAAGACACCATAAAATGGCACTTCTCCCAATTAAGCACAAGCTCCTTTTCTTCACACCTACACAAAACATTTTTCAAATTAGATAAACATGCATCAAAAGAAGTTCCAAACATGGTTAAATCATCCATAAACACTTCCACACATTTTTCAACCATGTCACTGAAAATACTCATCGTGCATCTTTGAAAAGTAATCGGTTCATTACACAAACCAAAGGGCATTCTACGAAAAGCAAAAGGACAAGTAAAGGTGGTATTCTCTTGATCCTCTAAGGCAATTCCTATTTGGTAGTATCCCGAATACTCATCTAAAAAAACAATAGAAAGGATGACCAGCCACCCGTTCTAAAATTTGATCTATGAATAGAAGGGGAAAATGGTATTTTCGAGTAACCAAATTAAGTTTCCTATAATCAATGCACATATGCCACCCGGTTACTACCTTAGTTGGTACTAACACCCCCTCTTCATTTTCTACCACGGTCACCCCGACTTTCTTAGGAACTACTTGGGTTGGACTAACCCACTAACTATCGGATATTGGATATATAATTCCTGCATCCAACAGTTTTAAGACTTCTTTCTTAACTACCTCTTTCATAGTTGGATTTAGCCTTCTTTGTGGGTCTCTACGAGGGTTAGCTCCTTCTTCTAGATAAATTCTATGGGAACAAATTAAGGGGCTAATACCTTTTATGTCACCCATGGTCCGGCCTAATTTAAATTTATGCTTTCTTAACAAATTCAACAATTTATTACATTGCACATCACTAAGTTCGGAGGAAATAATAACCAGAAAGGTATCACCTGGGCCTAAAAAAACATGTTTGAGTCCTTTGGGCAGCGGAGCTAAATTAAGCATTGGTGTCTCCTCGGAAGAGGGTTTGGGTGCCTCCCTTTCTTTAGGAAACTCCTCAAAGCATGGTTGCCATGATTACTTAATAAATCCTTGCGACTTATCAAAAACATCAACAACATTAACGGCATAGGGATAAATGGAAGAATTATCAAAATCAAAATTATTAAGAAGGAATTCGAAAGAGTTAGAATTATCTTTAATGTACTCATCCTCCAAAATAAGCTCATCGATCATATAAGTGTCGAAACACTCATCCTCTTCATGTGGCTGCCTTGAGACTCGAAAAACATTCACCTCTAGAGTCATATTTCCAAATGATAATATCATTAGGCCATTCCTACAATTAATTAGGGCATTGGCGGTGGAAAGGAATGGTCTTCCAAGTATCAAAGGAATTCTTTACTCTGTATTCACAATAGAAATGGTATCTAACACCAAAAAGTCAACGGGATAATAGAATTTGTCAGTTTGCAATAAATCGTCTTCCACAATACCTATTGGTTTTCTTACCGATTGATCCACTTGTTGGAGTACCACGAAAGTGGGTTTCATCTCACCTAAGTCGAGTTGCAAGTAAATGGAGTATGGCATGAGATTCACTCTAACCCTCAAATCTAGTAATGCTTGGCCACAAGCTTTGTTTCCAATTTGGTAAGCCACTGTAGGACAGCCCGGATCTTTATATTTGGGCAGTGTCTTGCGATCAATTACCGCACTTGCTTGCTCCGTTAAGAATGTTGTCTTCTTCACATTGTGCCTCCTCTTAAGTGTGCATAGATCCTTAATGACTTTAGCATAGTTGGGAACCCGTTTTATGATATGAAGAAGAGGGAGGTTAATTTTAACTGCTGAAGCTATTCAAGAATCTCACATTTTAATGTTGAATTTCTCTCCTTAGGTTTAAGGAGTGCTTGAGGGAAAGGCACCGGTAAAGAATCATTATGGGCATCTTGTTCATTGGAGGCTTTATCCTTGTTGCTCACAGTGTTAGGAATCAAGTTTGATGGTAGAGTGGGTCTAACAATTTTCTTACCACTGTGAGTAATCATGGCATTAACCTCTTTAACATTTTAATTGTCAGGATTAGAGGTTTACGCCATATGTTGTCCCCTTGGATTAGGTTGTGGCTGGTTGTGGCTGTGAAAGAAAACGACCTTGCTCTTGAACCGTCAAGAAACTAGTCAACTTGGTGAGTTGGGTCTTTATCACCTTTTGTTCCTCTTTGATCCCTTATTGCTCCTTGTTGGGGTCGATTATCTACCTAAATAAATACACCGTACAGATTTACTTGCAAGTGCACAAGGTCAATAGTAGCATAGTGAAGTGCGAGTTCATCTCCACAGGGATTGGTGAATTTTGATTTAGAATTAGTTTCACAAAGTAAAAATAGATGGGAATAAATATTGAGTTTAGATAATAATAATAAAGACATAGGGACTTGGTATTCACCACTAATCATGCTACCCCAACAAAACAATGTGCCAATGTTCTACTCATGCTATGAATACCTACTGGTTGTCAACCTAAGGGCTTGGTCCACTCCTTAGGCTATTGATTTCCCTAAGCAATGAGTTAGGCATGGTGTATACTCTAACTCTTTTCTCTCTTAAGGGATTCAGCATGGTGTCTACTGAGTTGTTCCTTAAGAGAGCATAGGATCTGTGGAAATCGATAACCACACGGGACCTAGGGCTTGGTCCACTCTCGGTTTCCCATGTTGATTAACTCAAGAATCTGGTGTGGATATTTTTTGTTACTATTTTTGAACCTAGGACTCGGTCATCCAAATTGATTCAACTAACTGATCCATGTTGATCAGACACACACATATGAGGAATGTAAATAAAAACAAGTATTAATTAAATTAAGAATCACAGCATAAGTATTGCAAAAGGTGCCAATATTGAATTATTGGTTAAACATAATTAGGGCTTCAACTAAGCCCTTACTAAAATTTTAAGTACACGTAATAAAAATAAAGGAAAGAAGAAACCCGAGAGAAGAGTCGTCAATTCTCCTCCACAGTTTCCTTCTCCGATCTCCCCGAACAAAAACTAAACTAAAAGGAAGATAAGTGCCTCAAAAGGGAGATGTTGTTTCTGTGTTTTACAAGGCTATTTATAGGGTTCTAAAGGTGCCTTGAAACCCTAATTTCCACAATAGGTCCGGAAGAAATCTTTCCAAAACTGGCATGCTTCTGCGCTTAAGCACATGGGTGCGCTCGAGCCTTTTATGTGTGCGCGCGATTGCTTGTGCGCTTGATCGTAGCTATGTTGCGCTCGATCGCACTAGCTCTTTCCAGATCTTCAGTTTTCTTCCTTTAAAGGTTCAAAATACTTTCTTTTCTTCACAAGCCTATGAAAAACACAGAAAACACAAAAAGGAAGTAAAATAGAATAAAATATGTAAACAAAGAGCTTAACAAATGTAAATTAAGGGGCTTAAATATGAATATTTAAGCTCCTATCACACCTCCAAACTTACATATTGCTAGTCCTTTAGCAATACAAAATGAAAGACTATGTTAAAACAGAATTAAAGATAAATTAATATTCATGATATTCAAAAATTTGGGTTGCGCATAAAACCATGATAACCGTTCATGAGTAAGCTTATAATAAAAACATATTTTTGTTTTAAAAAAGGATTTTCATAAGCTCATGTTACTTACCTAAGGTTGGCTTAAGGCATTTCAAGTTTAATTTGTGTGTGATGAATTAGCACATATGAGATGGAGCTTCCACATAATTTAGTGTATAGTGTTTCGGTGCCCAAACCTTTATCGAATTCCTTATCAAAGAGAACAAATGTGGCATAATGCTTGCCTCTTTTCTTTTTTTTCTTCTGTCATGCGATCTTTGCCATGTTGAGTTCTATTAAACTTTCTAATTGACCCTTGTAACGAGTGTTTAGCCAATGACTCCCAAACGAGATGGTTTTAGGGCATTAGGTGTAGAGACACTCCTAAAGACGTATTAACTCGAGTAAAAAAGGCTATGGAACTAACAGGTTTTAATGCTTCTAAATGAAATTCCCACCTTTTGACATGAACACTCAATGCTTACTGAGGCAATAGGCCCAGTTACTCAGTGGAAATTTTTATTATGATCATTAAAGGCTTACTTCCCACCTTTTGACGTGAACATTCACTGTTTACTGAGGCAAGAGGCCCAGTTACTCAGTGGAAATTTTTATTATGATCATTGAAGGCTTACTTCCACCTTTTGACGTGAACACTCACTGCTTACTGAGGCAAGAGGCCCAGTTACTCAGTGGAAAGTTTTTAATGATCATTAGAAGCTTTTTATTTTCTTTTTGCATGATGAACATTTTTCTTTATTTTTCTTATGCCAAAGTGTTCTTTTTAACAAGTTATCTGATTATAGTTAGGTTACGGAAACATATACAAAAGAATTATATGTCATACCCCACACCAATGTGTGATAAATGTGCTCATGCAAATCTGGATAAAACTCGTGAATTCTGAAGTGCTTGAGGTAGGTAACTAAACTTTGTAAAATTCCTATTACAAGACTATGTGTTCTAGATTTTAAGCTTACTAATGAAGTTTTATCAAATTTTTAATTAAACCAAAATTTTTGTTACCAAATGAACATACATTTATCTTTTCTAAAAAAAAAAAACTGGGACCTAGCATGTGCATGTGTCTCCTATACCCCCAAACTTAATTTACACATTGTTCCCAATGTGTCAATAACATGGAAAGATCTGACCTGGGAGATGGAGAACTAACTGGGCCGGTATGGCTCATAGCACACCCCCAAACTTGAACGGATGCACACATTGTCCCTAAAAAAAAAAACTAACGTAATACGGTAAAACAAAAAGTACTGAAATTAAATATATAACAAGAAATATGAAAAACAATAAAAATAAAAGGATAAGCTGTGGAGTGCCTCCCATGAGCGCTAAGTTTAACGACTTCAGCTAGATCAAGCCTTATTTTTCCCCAAAACTAAGATTGGCAGCAACTAGCACAGGTAGTGTCTTATTCTCTCCCATATAATCATAAGTTAAGTGCTCTGACAACTGCTTGAATTCCAAGTATGGTGCCTGGATAATAAAAAGGAAAAAAATAGTATTAGTAGGCACATGAAGTTCAAATGAATCAGTGTACTTACTTGGATGCTTTGGAGAGGCTTCTAGGAAGCGCACAATTTCAATGATGTCATCAGTAACATCTTCAGATTTTGGCTCAATATATGATCCTTTGAAATAATGGGTGAGGGTGGTCTCCAATGGATCAATGTGATGGACATGACAAACTTGCTCAACAACACCTTGCTTTCGTTCATGTAGCTCCTTAGCCAATTGCCCTACTCGTACTTCCAATCTTTGAATGACTTGTTCATGTCGTGCAATGATTTCCCTTTGCTCAGTCCGGAATTGTCTTTCCTCTGCCATGAATTGTTCTTGTGAAGTCATTAACTGCCTTACAAGACCCTCTAGGTCACTTTGCTTTGATTTCAGATTTGATTGGGCTACTTGTTGAGAGTTCCTTTGCTGCCCTTGAAGGTTCAAGGCATTATGGGCATTGTTCCACGCGAAGTTGGGGTGATTCCACCATCCAGAATTATAGGTATTTGCAAATATGTTGTAGTTGTTCGGTCCCACATAATTTGCTTGCTCTTGATCTGCAGATGAATACAAAGGGCAAGTGTCAGTAGTGTGATAAAAACGAGAACATATAGCACATACCTGGAGTGGTTTGGCTCGCGAACTAGGTGAGATGTTTTGAGTAGTCATGGCATTTATGAGCATATCTAGCTTCCTCTCCATATCATCTAGATAAGCATATCTAGCTTCCGCCATTGGTGCTTCTCCTTTGAATGAATTGGTTAAAAAGCTTCAGTGTAGCAGTTTTAGTACTGCTTCTTGGGTACTCTCTGGAGCTTTTGTGCTCGAGCGCACTAAGAATAGCGCTCGATGGCACTAGGATTGCGCTCGATCGCAATGAGGACAGAAACTCCTCCTCTACACACCTGAACAAAAACAGAAAACGAAAAGAATGAATAAATCTGATTTTTGATAAAACTAAAAATAAAACAGAACAGAATAAAATAAAATAAAAATAACTAACGAAAATAATTCCAAAAAGAAATTTAGCACAATCCCCGGCAACGGTGCCAAAAAACTTGTTGGGATCGATTATCTACCTAAATAAATACGCAAATAACCGTACAGTTTTACTTGCAAGTGCACAAGGTCAATAGTAGCATAGTGTGCAAGTGCGAGATCATCTCCATAGGGATTGGTGAATTTTGATTTAGAATTAGTTTCACAAAGTAAAAATAGATGGGAATAAATATTGAGTTTAGACAATAATAATAAAGACATAGGGACTTGGTATCCACCACTAATCATGCTACCCCAACAAAACAATGTGCCAATGTTCTACTCATGCTATGAATACCTACTGGTTGTCAACCTAAGGGCTTGGTCCACTCCTTAGGCTATTGATTTCCCTAAGCAACGAGTTAGGCATAGTGTATACTCTAACTCTTTTCTCTCTTAAGGGATTCAGCATGGTGTATACCAAGTTGTTCCTTAAAAGAGCATAGGATCTGTGGAAATCGACAACCACACGGGACCTAGAGCTTGGTCCACTCACGGTTTCCCATGTTGATTAACCCAAGAATCCGGTGTGGATATCTTTTGTTACTATTGTTGAACCCAGGACTCGGTCATCCAAAGTGATTCAACTAACTGATCCATGTTGATCAGACACACACATATGAGGAATGTAAATAAAAATAGGTATTAATCAAATTAAGAATCACATCATAAGTATTGCAAAGGTGCCAATATTGAATTATTGGTTAAACATAATTAGGGCTTCAACTAAGCCCTTACTAAAAGTTTAAGTACACATAATAAAAATAAAGGAAAGAAGAAACCCGAGAGAAGAGTCGTCAATTCTCCTCCACAGTTTCCTTCTCTGATCTCCCCGAACAAAAACTAAACTAAAAGGAAGATAAGCTCCTCAAAAGGGAGATGTTGTTTCTGTGTTTTACAGGGCTATTTATAGGGTTCTAAAGGTGCCTTGAAACTCTAATTTCCACAATAGGTCCAGAAGAAATCTTTCCAAAATTGGCTATGCCGCCTCTCTGTGCGTGTGCGCTCGATCGCATGCTTCTGCACTCAAGTGCATGGGTGTGCTCGAGCCTTCTATATGTGCGCGCGATTGCTTGTGTGCTTGATCGCAGCCATGTTGCACTCAATCGCACTAGCTCTTTCCAGATCTTCAGTTTTCTTCCTTTAAAGCTTCAAAATGCTTTTTTTTTTCTTCACAAGCCTATGAAAAACACAAAAAGGAAGTATAATAGAATAAAATACGTAAACAAAGAGCTTAACAAATGTAAATTAAGGGGCTTAAATATGAATATTTAATCTCCTATCACTCCTCTATCAATCGTTGATTTATCTTGCTTTGCTCTTCCACACTATTGGCATGTACCTGCATAAATGACTTTAAAACATCTTCCAAAGGTAAGGATTATTTTGGTGCATTAGATGAAGTTGTTTTCGGTCTCCATTGGGTACTACAGTGGGCAGAAGGTTGTGTATCGGATCTCCAACTAAAGTTAGGGTGATTCTTCCAACCGGGATTATAGGTGTTAGAGTAGGGTGAGTATGTTTTCCTAAAAGGTATACCTAAAGCATTACACTCCACCTTCATCTCAAAGTAGGTTGGACAATCCCTAGGTACATGATCTACCCCATTACATATGAAACAAGGTTCGTGGGACTCTACCTTAGCAACCGGTTCGGGGGCTCTAACATCCTTGGTTTTTAAAACTTCAATTTCCTTAGTTAGGATGTCTAAACAGGCTTCAAGGCTATCCTCTTCCTTAAGTTGATAAATTCTAATGGATTGATTTCTCTTAGTACTTTCCATGGCATTCGGTCCTATCTAAGTGCGGGCTTTTTCTGATAGGCCATCTAGAAAATCTATAGCTTGGTCGGGATCTTTCTGAAGAAAATCTCCATTACACATCACTTATATGAATTACCTTTCCCTACTTAGAAGTCCATCATAGAAATAGCTAACTACCCGCCAACTCTCATACCTGTGGTGTGGACAAGAATTCAAAAATTCTTTGAAATGTTCCCAAACTTGATATAAGGTTTCATTCTCCTTTTATGCAAAGTTTGAGATTTGTCTCTTTAGGTTATTGGTCTTATGGGTTGGGAAATGCTTTTGGAAGAAGGTTTGGGTCATCTCATCCAAACTACCTATAGAGTAAAGCCAAACCTTGTCCTTTTCCTTAAGTAAAAAGGAGAAAAACCTAAGTTTGACGGTGCCTACCATATCAGCCCTACTTTGAAAGGTTGCTACTACTTCCTCAAATTCCCTAATATGGACATAGAGGCTTTCATTCTCAAACCAATGGAAGGTTGGTAGCAATTAGATCATGCCCGGCTTAAACTCAGGTTGTTGGTCATTAGGGGGAAACATGATACAAGATGGTGTGGTCGTTCGACTAGGGTGTAAGTAGTCCTTAAGTGTCCTAGCAACATTCTCATTGTGATTGTCGGCCATGTTAACAAAATTCTCGAAATTCTCGCTTGGGTGTGAACTATGATTTAATCTAGGTGAGGTTTCACTAACAGACGTTGAAGAAGAGACTAACTCTATTTCGAGTCTTTTAATGAATCTACCTCACGCATCTCTCAGTCTACACATACACCAAAGGAATTAGAGGGGAAATGAATAAAACAAAAAAATTAGAAAATCAAAACAAAGAGCAAAGAACAATATTATCATCTTGTCTCAAAGTTGACAATCTTCCTTGTACTTAAGTGCGTTTCCCTAGGCAACGGTGCCAAAATTTGATTACACTCAAACTAATACGCGATTATTGTATACAGCTGAGGTGTCAATCCCATAAGGAAAGCAAACTACAAGAGAAGGTGTAAACCTTAACGCTAAACGATAAAATTCGAATAAGAAAATTTGAGTTTTACGGATGAAATTATATGAAAGAGTTGTGAAAATATTACAAAGGATTCAATAAAGAAATAACAAGGTTCCAGGAATCCTTCCTAAGTTTGTTACCTTATTCTTATCTTGACTCAATTGTTTTATCTCAATTGCTAGTTTCACATCTCAAACAAGTAATTAGTAAATATTCAATCAAAGCACATAAACACTCTAATGTAATTGCTACAAATTACTCTTTAATTCCAATTCAAACACACATGACCTATCTTATAAATTATCAAGAAGCGACAATATATTTCAATAACAATACCTCAGTAATAGACAAACCTATAAGATAAATCTACCGAAATTAATCACATCTAATAGATTGACATAAGAAGAGCTTGACTATATTTATATGGAGGAGAAAGATGCAATCACCAGATAAAGAGTAAATCCTCAACTTCTTACTTAATCAAATAGTAAATCATAAACAATGTTTAATAATCAATCCGTACAACTGAATCAAGGATAGAAATAAGAACAACTACACCTAGGAATTCATCCCTTTGCCTTGCTTGGAGTTTAGTTAGACATTAGGCTCAAGCTTGATCACCTTAATGGAGAAGAATATGGTAGCTCTCCTAATTCCAGCCTCCTTTTGAGCAAATCCTAAGTGTTCTATTAATACCCCAGAAGGTTCAAGGGTATTTTCAGGTCAAGAAATGTCATTAAAGCCCTAATAAGGTCATGAAACAGAAATAGGGAAATCGCGCCCACACCGCGGCATAGCTGTAAAAATGCTCCTGTGCCGCGGCGCAAACCTTTCCTCGCTGCAGCACAGCCATTGATCCTGGCTTTTCCAAGGTTCTGGTGGCTGCGGCGCATGATGAGAGAAAAATATTGCATATTTTGACCACTTAATTTATATTTGTTAGCTTAGGATTTTGTTACTTTGAGTTGTTTTCGTTGTTTTTCAGGTTTATAAGCACTGGGAAAGGAGTTTCACTAAAATTGCCATAATTTCCTGTACAGATCAATCATCTTTGAAAATTAAACTATATTGATTCAAGAAGAACCAGGATATGAGCCATATATGCTTAGAAAGATCCAGAAGTCTGTTTTTCGGAGAATTTTATGGCTCATAAAAATGATTTTTCTACAAAAAGTTATTGTCGTTTTAGTATACCAAGGTCGGGCTGTGAGGGATTTCAATGTGAACAGAAGTTTTGAAGGGCATGTGAAGATTTAAATCCCACATCCCACATCAGTTGGAAACACATTTCTATATCCCACATCCCACATCAGATTGGAAACACATTGCACTTGTGGTATCTGCCTATATAAACACCATCTGACTCCATCATTCAGTGTGCAATTCTTGGGCCACTTTGGTGTTAACCGGTGGACGTCTGCTAGCATTCTGGTGGATCCCGAAGGCTTTGCTACCACGAGAGGAAGCACCGCCCATCAGCGAGGGGAATTTCTCTCATGTAAAGTTATTTATTTCTTTTTATTTAGTTGTTTTAATTTAATGTTTAGCACTTTTATTATGAATTGTAGTTTCATAATTATGAGTGGCTAGAATCTTCAACTAAGATTAAAGATGAAGCCCTGCTGTTGTTTGGCATAGTAGTTCAGATTTGCTTGTACAAATATGACATTTTTTAGTATAAATGTTCTGTCAATTATTTGAGTTAATCTTGTGATTGATTGAGTTTAACTTGTTCTGTTGGATATTCCTTGTGTTTCATCTGATGGATACATCGAATTGTTTTCGATTAAATTGGATTTCCTTTGTGATTTGTTAAGAGCGGATACATTGGATGCTTTTGGTTTAATTGGGATATTCTTTGTTTTTTGTCTTATAGTTGGATTCATGGAATTTTTTGATAGGCTATCTTTAGAACATTAAGATATATGCTTAAACTTTGGTGGGGTGGATTCAGAAACCTTAGTGTTTTTTATTAGTTTTTAAATCAATTTAGTTTAGCTTATATTTCTTTTGCAAAAATACACCTCAAAATTTGGAACTAGATTAAAATAAGATTAGTTTAGATAAAATTATATTTTCACAACACAATTCCCTGTGGATTCGACCTCACACTTGCACAACACTATATTGCAAACGACTCGTGCGCTTGCGAGTAATTTAAAACTCACAACAAGCTTTTGGCGCCGTTGCCGGGGAATTGTTTGGCTTGTGAAAATTAAATTTTTAGTCTGAATTGATTTTATTTTTCTACTAGTTAGTTAGCAATTTTTGTTGATTTTTCTTTTCGTAATTTTGTTTTATTTTATTTGTTTCTGTTTGTATTGGCCTATTAAAAAAAATGTGGATGAATCCAGCGCCGGTTTCACAGTCATTAGAGGACACCATTAAGGAGTACATGAAAATGATCGACCCGTCCGTCAATGCTGCCAACATAGTCAATGTTGATAGCTGATCCATCTGTGCTAGTTCTATGCATTTAGCACAGAATTTTCCATCAATGCCAGCTTTTGCCGAGTATCCCATGGAACAAATGAATGCTTTCAATGACTGTTGTTGGCAATCAAATGGATCTTACTCCGAAACATACAATCCAGGGTGGTGGAACCACTCTGATTTTTCATGGGAGCAGAACCAACTGATGAATCAGAGAGGAGCCCCTTATCATGCTCACAATCAATACCCTCCCGAATTTCCTCCACCAATTCCAAGTTATGGTCACTCCGCCTATCCAGAACCATCACCCGCTTACCAAGCTCCCATTCAAGCGCCAACGTCGGTTTCATAGTCATTGGAGGACGCTCTCAATGATTACATGAAAATGACTAGCCAATCCATGAGCGAAGTAATGAGTGCAACAATAGAAAACACCCAAGCGATTGCCAAGCTAAAGAGTCAAATAGATCAAATCGCAAGTTACGTGGGTGAAGGAGAGAATTGAGAGTTCCCCAGTCAACCTGATCCTAACCCAAAGGAACAGTTTGCGGTAGGAAATTTATGAACTCCTATGCATCGGCAGGAACAAGTGCAATCAACTGTCCCATACTTGTCTGGAAGACAAGTGTACAATCAAGTGGAAGAGAACCCTGCTATGCACCAAGGGCAAGAAAGTGGCAACAATGAGAAGAGAGATGCTGAGCCATCTACAGCCACTCGTATTATTAAGGATCTCCCTAGGTCGTTTTTACCTAAAGTGCCTTACCCTGAGAGATTACAAGCGCCCAAGAAAGAAGAGGAGTTTGAGGATCCCCTGGAGGCATACTTTGCTCACTTTGGAGAGGACTTGGGCTTAGATAAGTTACTCGAGGAAGTGAATGCCATTTTAGAGTCTGATCCTCAAAAGAGCAGTGAGACGGAGGAGACTATTGATGAATCACGCATTGAGGAGCCCCTGGAGGCATGCTTTGCTCAATTTGAAGTGGATTTGGATTTGGATAAGTTGTTTCAGCAAGAAAATGCTACTTTGGAGTCTGCTCCTCAAAAGATCAGTGAGACAGAGGAATCCACAACACCTAAACCCCCAAAGAAGGAACTTAAGCCTTTACCGGACAATCTTAAGTATAAGTTCCTAGGTCCAGCAGATTCTTTACCTATGACTATAGCTTCAGATTTGGGTGAGCCTCAAGAGGAGAAAGTATTAGATGTCTTAAGAGAGCACAAAGAAGCTATCAATTGGACTATTGAGGATATCAGAGGAATCAGCCCCTCGTTGGTAATGCACAAGATACATTTGGAGGAGAATCCCAGGCCATCGAGGGAGCCACAAAGAAGGCTCAACCCAGCTATGCAAGAGGTTGTGAGCATAGAAGTAATTAAGTTGTTAGATGCGGGGATCATTTATCCCATCTCTGATAGCAAGTGGGTGAGCTCGATTCAAGTCGTGCTCAAATGTGCTGAATTAACGGTAGTGAAGAATAAGGACGACGAGTTGGTGCCAACTCGTGTTCAGTCAGGGTGGAGAGTGTGTATTAACTACCGTAAACTGAACGCTGCCACAAGGACTGATCATTTTTCATTCCCATTTATTGATCAGATGGTGGAGCGCTTAGTTGGGCATGATTACTAATGTTGGGTCTGGCTAAAGACGTTAAACTTAGCGCTCATGGGAGGCACCCCACAGCTTATCCTTTATGTTTATTTATTATTTCGCATTTTTATGATTAATGTTTGTTTGCAGTATTTTTTGTTTTCCAGTTTTTTTATTTTTTAGGGATAATGCGTAATTCAGTTCAAGTTTGGGGGTATGCTATGAGCCATACCAGTTTAGATAGTTCTCCATATCTCAGGTCAGCTCTTTCCATATTAATCACACATTGGGGTCAATGTGTAATTTAAGTTTGGGGGTATGGGAGACACATCACACACTTTGTCCTAATTTGTTATCTTTTTGTCGTAAAGATAAATGCATGTTCATGTTCGTCTAAAAATTTTGATTGTTCTGAAAAATTGTGATGTGATTTCATTAGTGAGTTTAAAACTTTGAACACATGATCTGATGATAGAGTTTAAACTTTAGTTACTTACTTTAGGCATTTTCGAGAATTCACATGTTTGATCTAATCTAACACGAGCACATCAGCACATATTTGTGTAAGGTACGACAAGTGAGTTGAAAGTATAAGTTTCCTTGTCCTAATGAAACCGGATGACTTATTGGATAAACACTTGGGCATATATATAAAATTAAAATAAAAAAAAACAACTAATACTACTAATATTTATAATGATCATCATCAATAAACTTTCCATTGAGTAACAAGACCTCTTGCCTCAGTAAGCAGTGAGTGTTCACGTCAAAAGGTGGAATTTTGCTTGGTAGTATTAAGGCCGATTTAATTTCGTAGCCTTTTTTACTCGAGTTAGTAAGTCCTTAGGGGTGTCTTTATACCTAATGCCCTAAAACCATCTGGTTTGGGAGTCATTGACTCAACACTCGCTACATGGGTCGATTAGAAAGCTTAAGGGAACTCAACATAGCAGAGCCTTATATATATATATATATATATATAAAATAACATAAAAAAACTATACCATCGTTGTTCTTTCCGATAAGAAATTCTGTGGATCTTGAGACTTGATTACCTTGTACATTGAAGTTATTTGGAAACCTCATATGTAGATGCTAAATCACTTTACACTGATTCAAGCTTGTGATGTCTTACCATGCCTCTTGTAAGTAATTAGGTTTTAAATTCTTATTCATTGTGAAGATGGGTTGGACTTATTTAAGCTTGCTCATGAATGAATCTCATGATTTTGAATGCTCCTTAAATTTTTGGATACCATGAATACTGAACTTATCTTTATGTTCTTTGTTTTTCATTTAGTTTTTTTTTATTTTGTTTTGCTAAGGAACTAGCAAAATATAAGTTTGGGGGCATTTGATGAGAGAAAAAAATTGCATATTTTGGCCACTTAATTTATATTTGTTAGCTTAGGATTTTGTTACTTTGAGTTGTTTTTCTTGTTTTTCAGGTTTACAAGCATTGGGAAAGGAGTCACTAAAATTGCCATAATTGCCTATACAAATCAATCATCTTTGAAAATTAAACTGTATTGATTCAAGAAGAACCAGGATATGAGTCATATATGCTTAGAAAGATCCAGAAGTCTATTTTTGGGGAATTTTACGGCTCGTAAAAATGATTTTTCTACAGAAAGTTATGGCCGTTTTGATAGATAAATGTCAGGCTGTGCGGGCTGTATGGGATTTCAGCGTGAACAGAAGTTTTGAAGGGCATGTGAAGACTTAAATCCCACATCCCACATCGATTGGAAACATATTTCTATATCCCACATCCCACATCGGATTGGAAACACATTGCACTCGTGGTATTTGCCTATATAAACACCATCTGACTCCATCATTCAGTGTGCAATTCCTAGGCCACTTTGATGTTAACCGGTGGACGTCTGCTAGCATTCTGGTGGATCCCGAAGGCTTCGCTACCACGAGGGGAAGCGCCGCCCATCAGCGAGTGAAATTTCTCCCATGTAAAGTTATTTATTTCTTTTTATTTAGTTGTTTTAATTTAATGTTTAGCACTTTTATTATGAATTGTAGTTTCATAATTATGAGTGGCTAGAATCCTCAGCTAAGGTTGAAGATGAAGCCCTGCCGTTGTTTGGCATAGTAGTTCAGATTTGGTTGTACAAATCTGATACTTTTTAGTATAAATGTTCTGTCAATTATTTGAGTTAATCTTGTGATTGATTGAGTTTAAATTGTTCTGTTGGATATTCTTTGTGTTTCATCTGATGGATACATCGAATTGTTTTCGATTAAATTGGATTTCCTTTGTCATTTATTAAGAGCGGATACATTGGATGCTTTTGGTTTAATTGGGATATTCTTTGTTTTTTGTCTTATAGTTGGATTCATGGAATTTTTTGATAGGCTATCTTTAGAACATTAAGATATATGCTTAAACTTTGGTGGGGTGGATTCGGAAATCTTAGTGTTTTTTATTAGTTTTTAAATCAATTTAGTTTAGCTTATATTTCTTTTGCAAAAATACACCTCAAAATTTGGAACTAGGTTAAAATAAGATTAGTTTAGATAAAATTATATTTTCACAACGCAATTCCCTGTGGATTAGATCTCGTACTTGTACAACACTATATTGCAAACGACTCTTGCGCTTGCGAGTAATTTAAAACTCACAACAAGTTTTTGGTGCTGTTGCCGGGGAATTGTTTGGTTTGTGAAAATTAAATTTTTAGTCTGAATTGATTTTATTTTTCTACTAGTTAGTTAGCAATTTTTGTTGATTTCTCTTTTCGCAATTTAATTTAATTTTATTTGTTTCTGTTTGTATTGGACTATTAAAAAAAATGTGGATGAATCCAGCGCCGGTTTCACAGTCTTTAGAGGACACCATTAAGGAGTACATGAAAATGATCGGCCCGTCCATCAATGCTGCCAACACAGTCAATGTTGATAGCTGTTCCATCTGTGCTAGTCCTATGCATTTAGCACAGAATTGTCCTTCAATGTCGGCTTTTGCCGAGTATCCCATGGAACAAATGAATGCTTTCAATGACTGTTGTTGGCAATCAAATGGATCTTACTCCAAAACATACAATCCAGGGTGGTGGAACCACTCTGATTTTTCATAGGAGCAGAACCAACTGATGAATCAGAACCATCACCCGCTTACCAAGCTCCCATTCAAGCGCCAACGTCGGTTTCATAGTCATTGGAGGACGCTCTCAATGATTACATGAAAATGACAAGCCAATCCATGAGCGAAGTAATGAGTGCAATAATAGAAAACACCCAAGCGATTGCCAAGCTAAAGAGTCAAATAGATCAAATCGCAAGTTACGTGGGTGAATGAGAGAATGGAGAGTTCCCCAGTCAACCTGATCCTAACCCAAAGGAACAGTTTGCAGTGGGAAATTTATCAACTCCTATGCATCGGCAGGAACAAGTGCAATTAACTGTCCCATACTTATCTGGAAGACAAGTGTACAATCAAGTGGAAGAGAACCCTGCTATGCATCAAGGGCAAGAAAGTGGCAACAATGAGAAGAGAGATGCTGAGCCATCTACAGCCACTCGTATTATTAAGAATCTCCCTAGGTCGTTTTTACCTAAAGCGCCTTACCCTGAGAGATTACAAGCGCCCAAGAAAGAAGGGGAGTTTAAGGATCCCCTGGAGGCATGCTTTGCTCACTTTGGGGAGGACTTGGGCTTAGATAGGTTACTCGAGGAAGTGAATGCCATTTTAGAGTCTGATCCTTAAAAGAGCAGTGAGACAGAGGAGACTATGGATGAATCATGCATTGAGGAGCCCCTGGAGGCATGCTTTGCTCAATTTGAAGTGGATTTGGATTTGGATTTGGATAAGTTGTTTGAGCAAGAAAATGCTACTTTGGAGTCTTCTCCTCAAAAGATCAGTGAGACGGAGGAATCCACAACACTTGAACCCCCCAAGAAGGAACTTAAGCCTTTACCAGACAATCTTAAGTATATGTTCCTAGGTCCAGCAGATTCTTTGCCTATGATTATAGCTTCAGATTTGGGTGAGCTTCAAGAGGAGAAAGTATTAGATGTCTTAAGATAGCACAAAGAAGCTATCAATTGGACTATTGAGGATATCATGGGAATCAGCCCCTCGTTGCTAATGCACAAGATACTTTTGGAGGAGAATCCCAGGCCATCGAGGGAGCCACAAAGAAGGCTCAACCCAGCTATGCAAGAGGTTCTGAGCATAGAAGTAATTAAGTTGTTAGATGCAGGGATCATTTATCCCATCTCTGATAGCAAGTGGGTGAGCCCGATTCAAGTCATGCCCAAACGTGCTGAATTAACGGTAGTAAAGAAAAAGGACGACGAGTTGGTGCCAACTCGTGTTCAGTCAGGGTGGAGAGTGTATATTGACTACCGTAAACTGAACGCTGCCACAAAGACTGATCATTTTTCATTCCCATTTATTGATCAGATGGTGGAGCGCTTAGTTGGGCATGATTACTAATGTTGGGTCTGGCTGAAGATGTTAAACTTAGCGCACATGGGTGGCACCCCACAGCTTATCCTTTATGTTTATTTATTATTTCGCATTTTTATGATTAATGTTTGTTTCCAGTATTTTTTTGTTTTCCAGTTTTTTTATTTTTTAGGGACAATGCGTACTTCAGTTGAAGTTTGAGGGTATGCTATGAGCCATACCAGTTCAGATAGTTCTCCATATCTCAGGTCAGCTCTTTCCATATTAGTCAAACATTGGGGTCAATGTGTAATTTAAGTTTGGGGGTATGGGAGACACATCACACACTTTGTCCTAATTTGTTATCTTTTTGTCGTAAAGATAAATGCGTGTTCACGTTCGTCTAAAAATTTTGATTGTTCTGAAAAATTGTGATGTGATTTCATTGGTGAGTTTAAAACTTTGAACACATGATCTGATGATAGAGTTTAAACTTTAGTTACTTACTTTAGGCATTTTCGAGAATTCACATGTTTGATCTAATCTAACACGAGCACATCAGCACATATTTGTGTGAGGTATGACAAGTGAGTTGAAAGTATAAGTTTCCTTGTCTTAACTGAAACCGGATGACTGATTGGATAAACACTTGGGCATATATATAAAATAAATAAATAAATAAATAAAACAACTAATACTACAAATATTTATAATGATCATCATCAATAAACTTTCCACTGAGTAACTGGACCTCTTGCCTCAGTAAGCAGTGAGTGTTCACGTCAAAAGGTGGAATTTTGCTTGGTAGTATTAAGGCCGATTTAATTTCGTAGCCTTTTTGACTCGAGTTAGTAAGTCCTTAGGGGTGTCTTTGCACCTAATGCCCTAAAACCATCTGGTTTGAGAGTCATTGACTCAACACTCGCTACATCGGTCGATTAGAAAGCTTAAGGGAACTAAACATAGCAGAGCCTTATATATATATAAAATAAAATAAAAAAACTATACCATCGTTGTTCTTTCCGATAAGAAATTCTGTGGATCTTGAGACTTGATTACCTTGTACATTGAAGTTATTTGGAAACCTCATCTGTATATGGTAAATCACTTTACACTGATTCAAGCTTGTAATGTCTTACCATGCCTCTTGTAAGTAATTAGGTTTTAAATTCTTATTCACTGTGAAGATGGGTTGGACTTATTTAAGCTTGCTCATGAATGAATCTCATGATTTTGAATGCTCCTTAAATTTTTGGATACCATGAATACTGAACTTATCTTTATGTTCTTTGTTTTTCATTTAGTTTTTTTTTTATTTTGTTTTGCTAAGGGACTAGCAAAATATAAGTTTGGGGTATTTGATGAGAGAAAAATGTTGCATATTTTGGCCACTTAATTTATATTTGTTAACTTAGGATTTTGTTACTTTGAGTTGTTTTCCTTGTTTTTCAGGTTTACAAGCATTGGGAAAGGAGTTTCACTAAAATTTCCATAATTGCCTGTACAAATCAATCATCTTTGAAAATTAAACTGTATTGATTCAAGAAGAACCAGGATATGAGCCATATATGCTTAGAAAGATCCAGAAGTCTATTTTTGGAGAATTTTACGGCTCGTAAAAATGATTTTTCTACAGAAAGTTATGGTCATTTTAGTAGACAAAGGTCAGGCTGTGCGGGATTTCAGCGTGAACAGAAGTTTTGAAGGGCATGTGAAGACTTAAATCCCACATCCCACATCGGTTGGAAACACATTTCTATATCCCACATCCCACATCGGATTGAAAACACATTGCACTCGTGGTATTTGCCTATATAAACTTCATCTGACTCCATCATTTAGTGTGCAATTCCTGGGTCACTTTGGTGTTAACCGGTGGACGTCTGCTAGCATTCTGGTGGATCCCGAAGGCTTTGCTACCATGAGGGGAAGCGCCGCCCATCAGCGAGTGAAATTTCTCCCATGTAAAGTTATTTATTTCTTTTTATTTAGTTGTTCTAATTTAATGTTTAGCACTTTTATTATGAATTGTAGTTTCATAATTATGAGTGACTAGAATCTTCAGCTAAGGTTGAAGATGAAGCCCTACCGTTGTTTGGCATAGTAGTTCAGATTTGCTTGTACAAATCTGACATTTTTTAGTATAAATGTTCTGTCAATTATTTGAGTTAATCTTGTGATTGATTGAGTTTAAATTGTTCTGTTGGATATTCCTTGTGTTTCATCTGATTGATACATCGAATTGTTTTCGATTAAATTGGATTTCCTTTGTGATTTGTTAAGAGCGGATACATTGGATGCTTTTGGTTTAATTGGGATATTCTTTGTTTTTTGTCTTATAGTTGGATTCATGGAATTTTTTGATAGGCTATCTTTAGAACATTAAGATATATGCTTAAACTTTGGTGGCGTGGATTCGGAAACCTTAGTGTTTTTTATTAGTTTTTAAATCAATTTAGTTTAGCCTATATTTCTTTTGCAAAAATACACCTCAAAATTTGGAACTAGGTTAAAATAAGATTAGTTTAGATAAAATTATATTTTCACAACGCAATTCCCTGTGGATTCGACTTCGCACTTACGCAACACTATATTGCAAACAACTCGTGCGCTTGCGAGTAATTTAAAACTCACAACAAGTTTTTGGCGCCGTTGCCGGGGAATTGTTTGGTTTGTGAAAATTAAATTTTTAGTCTGAATTGATTTTATTTTTCTACTAGTTAGTTAGCAATTTTTGTTGATTTTTCTTTTCGCAATTTTATTTTATTTTATTTGTTTCTGTTTGTATTGGCCTATTAAAAAAAATGTGGATGAATCCAACGCCGGTTTCACAATCTTTAGAGGACACCATTAAGGAGTACATGAAAATGATCGGCCCGTCCATCAATGCTGTCAACACAGTCAATGTTGATAGCTGTTCCATCTATGCTAGTTCTATGCATTTAGCACAGAATTGTCCATCAATGCCAGCTTTTGCCGAGTATCCCATGGAACAAATGAATGCTTTCAATGACTGTTGTTGGCAATCAAATGGATCTTACTCCGAAACATACAATCCAGGGTGGTGGAACCACTCTGATTTTTCATGGGAGCAGAACCAACTGATGAATCAGGGAGGAGCCCCTTATCATGCTCACAATCAATACCCTCCCGAATTTCCTCCACCAATTCCAAGTTTTGGTCACTCCGCTTATCCAGCACCATCACCCGCTTACCAAGCTCCCATTCAAGCGCCAACATCGGTTTCACAGTCATTGGAGGACTCTCTCATTGGTTACATGAAAATGGCTAGCCAATCCATGAGCGAAGTAATGAGTGCAACAATAGAAAACACCCAAGCGATTGCCAAGCTAAAGAGTCAAATAGATCAAATCGCAAGTTACGTGGGTGAATGAGAGAATGGAGAGTTCCCCAGTCAACCTGATCCTGACCCAAAGGAACAGTTTGCGGTGGGAAATTTATCAACTTCTATGCATCGACAGGAACAAGTGCAATCAACTGTCCCATACTTGTCTGGAAGACAAGCGTACAATCAAGTGGAAGAGAACCCTGCTATGCACCAAGGGCAAGAAAGTGGCAACAACGAGAAGAGAGATGCTGAGCCATCTACAGCCACTCGTATTATTAAGGATCTCCCTAGGTCGCTTTTACCTAAAGTGCCTTACCTTGAGAGATTAAAAGCGCCCAAGAAAGAAGAGGAATTTGAGGATCCCTTGGAGGCATGCTTTGCTCACTTTGGAGAGGACTTGGGATTAGATAAGTTACTCGAGGAAGTGAATGCCATTTTAGAGTCTGATCCTCAAAAGAGCAGTGAGACAGAGGAGACTATGGATGAATCACGCATTGAGGAGCCCCTGGAGGCATGCTTTACTCAATTTGAAGTGGATTTGGATTTGGATAAGTTGTTTGAGCAAGAAAATGCTACTTTGGAGTCTGCTCCTCAAAAGATCAGTGAGACGGAGGAATCTACAACACCTGACCCCCCAAGAAGGAACTTAAGTCTTTACCGGACAATCTTAAGTATAAGTTCCTAGGTCCAGCAGATTCTTTGCCTATGACTATAGCTTCTGATTTGGGTGAGCCTCAAGAGGAGAAAGTATTAGATGTCTTAAGAGAGCACATAGAAGCTATCAGTTGGACTATTGAGGATATCAGGGGAATCAGCCCCTCGTTGGTAATGCACAAGATATATTTGGAGGAGAATCCCAGGCCATCGAGGGAGCCACAAAGAAGGCTCAACCCAGCTATGCAAGAGGTTGTGAGCATAGAAGTAATTAAGCTGTTAGATGCGGGGATCATTTATCCCATCTCCGATAACAAGTTGGTGAGCCCGATTCAAGTCGTTCCCAAACGTGCTGAATTAACGGTAGTGAAGAATAAGGACGACGAGTTGGTGCCCACTCGTGTTCAGTCAGGGTGGAGAGTGTGTATTGACTACCGTAAACTAAACACTACCACAAGGACTGATCATTTTTCATTTCCATTTATTGATCAGATGGTGGAGCACTTAGTTGGGCATGATTACTAATGTTGGGTCTGGTTGAAGACGTTAAACTTAGCACTCATGGGAGGCACCCCACAGCTTATCCTTTATGTTTATTTATTATTTCTCATTTTTATGATTAATGTTTGTTTCCAGTATTTTTTGTTTTCCAGTTTTTTTTATTTTTTAGGGACAATGCGTACTTCAGTCGCAGTTTCGGGGTATGCTATGAGCCATACCAGTTCAGATAGTTCTCCATATCTCAGGTCAGCTCTTTCCATATTAGTCAAACATTAGGGTCAATGTGTAATTTAAGTTTGGGGGTATGGGAGACACATCACACACTTTGTCCTAATTTGTTATCTTTTTTTCGTAAAGATAAATGCATGTTCACGTTCGTCTAAAAATTTTGATTGTTCTAAAAAATTGTGATGTGATTTCATTGGTGAGTTTAAAACTTTGAACACATGATCTGATGATAGAGTTTAAACTTTAGTTACTTACTTTAGGCATTTTCGAGAATTCACATGTTTGATCTAATCTAACACGAGCACATCAGCACATATTTGTGTGAGGTATGACAAGTGAGTTGAAAGTATACGTTTCCTTGTCTTAACTGAAACCGAATGACTTATTGGATAAACACTTGGGTATATATATAAAATAAAATAAAAACAACTAATACTACTAATATTTATAATGATCATCATCAATAAACTTTCCACTGAGTAACTGGACCTCTTGCCTCAGTAAGCAGTGAGTGTTCACGTCAAAAGGTGGAATTTTGCTTGGTAGTATTAAGGCCGATTTAATTTTGTAGCCTTTTTTACTCGAGTTAGTAAGTCCTTAGGGGTGTCTTTACACCTAATGCCCTAAAACCATCTGATTTGGGAGTCATTGACTCAACACTCGCTACATGGGTCGATTAGAAAGCTTAAGGGAACTAAACATAGCAGAGCCTTATATATATATAAAATAAAATAAAATAAAATTATTCCATCATTGTTCTTTCCGATGAGAAATTTTTTGGATCTTGCGACTTGATTACCTTGTACATTGAAGTTATTTGGAAACCTCATCTGTATATGCTAAATCACTTTACACTGATTCAAGCTTGTGATGTCTTACCATGCCTCTTGTAAGTAATTAGGTTTTAAATTCTTATTCATTGTGAAGATGGGTTGGACTTATTTAAGCTTGCTCATGAATGAATCTCATGATTTTGAATGTTCCTTAAATTTTTGAATACCATGAATACTGAACTTATCTTTATATTCTTTGTTTTTCATTTAGTTTTTTTTTTTATTTTGTTTTGCTAAGGGACTAGCAAAATATAAGTTTGGGGGTATTTGATGAGAGAAAAATATTGCATATTTTGGCCACTTAATTTATATTTGTTAGCTTAGGATTTTGTTACTTCGAGTTGTTTTCGTTGTTTTTCAGGTTTACAAGCATTGGGAAAGGAGTTTCACTAAAATTGCCATAATTGCCTGTGCAGATCAATCATTTTTGAAAATTAAACTGTATTGATTCAAGAAGAACCAGGATATGAGCCATATATTCTTAGAAAGATCCAGAAGTCTATTTTTTGGTGAATTTTACAGCTCGTAAAATTGATTTTTCTACAGAAAGTTATGGCCGTTCTAGTAGACAAAGGTCAGACTGTGCGGGCTGTGCAGGATTTCAGCATGAACAGAAGTTTTGAAGGGCATGTGAAGACTTAAATCCCACATCCCACATCCCACATCGGATTGGAAACACATTGCACTCGTGGTATTTGCCTATATAAACACCATCTGACTCCATCATTCAGTGTGCAATTCCTAGGCCACTTTGGTGTTAACCGGTGGACATCTGCTAGCATTCTGGTGGATCTCGAAGGCTTTGCTACCACGAGGGGAAGGGTCGCCCATCAGCGAGTGGAATTTCTCCCATGTAAAGTTATTTATTTCTTTTTATTTAGTTGTTTTAATTTAATGTTTAGCACTTTTATTATGAATTGTAGTTTCATAATTATGAGTGGCTAGAATCTTCAGCTAAGGTTGAAGATGAAACCCTGCCGTTGTTTGGCATAGTAGTTCAAATTTGCTTGTACAAATCTGACATTTTTTAGTATAAATGTTCTGTCAATTATTTGAGTTAATCTTGTGATTGATTGAGTTTAAATTATTCTATTGGATATTCCTTGTGTTTCATCTGATGGATACATCGAATTGTTTTCGATTAAATTGGATTTCCTTTGTGATTTGTTAGAAGCGGATACATTGGATGCTTTTGGTTTAATTGGGATATTCTTTGTTTTTTGTCTTATAGTTGGATTCATAGAATTTTTTGATAGGTTATCTTTAAAACATTAAGATATATGCTTAAACTTTGGTGGGGTGGATTCGGAAACCTTAGTGTTCTTTATTAGTTTTTAAATCAATTTAGTTTAGCTTATATTTTTTTTTGCGAAAATACACTTCAAAATTTGGAACTAGGTTAAAATAAGATTAGTTTAGATAAAATTATATTTTCACAACGCAATTCCCTGTGGATTCGACCTCGCACTTGCACAACACTATATTGCAAATGACTCGTGCGCTTGCGAGTAATTTAAAACTCACAACAGCGCAAACCTGTCCTAGCCGCGGCATAGAACCCTAAAAATTGGTTTCTCTTCATTTTGTCCTTCCGAAACCATTCCTTCACTTTGATATGCATAGAATCTTTGTACTTTAAGCAAAATTATCTTTTCCATCTCTTTTAAACCCAAATTACTTGAAAATGCATCGAAATAAATCAATATACCAAGAATGACACTTTAGAATAATTAAAGCATAAATGTGTAATTCAGCCCTAAGTCAACCCAAAAATGCTAACAAATAAATACTATTTCGATGCATTTTATGACTCTCATCAAGCACTACCTAAGGGTAATAAACAAAGACATAAATAGGCTTTTATCCAACAAAAAGCAAATAAACAAAGACAAACAAGCATTACAACTGACATATAGTGGAAATTTTGAAACCCATACCAACAACATTTTATTTAGCCGAGCAAACACAACCAAATTTATAAATAATGTCATAAAAACCTTAAGAAAACACCAAACAAGCAAAAAAATGAACACAAAGCGAACACCATTGATATAAGGTAACAGATGGAGATTGAAAAATGTTGGAAATCACCTTTGACAAGATGCTCAGGTGGTGATCTTCCAAACACCCAAGTCTAGAATGACTTGTAGAAAGAAATACAGCAATCGAAAGCAAGAAAGAAAAGAAGACAAGCGATTTGTTATCGAGGTTCGGCAATAGCCTACGTCCCTGTGAGTTCCTCTGAACTCTCTGCACTCAATCAATGATTCGTTACAATTACAGCAACCCTCTTCAAGAAGCTCAAGTTCTTGAAGAAACCAAGAAGAGAAGAAAGAAGATGATAAGAATTATTACAATGCTCTCTATCTATACTACTCTCTCTTCTTTACAACCAGCCTCTCTACAATGAGTCCCTCCTCTGTTTTGTGTCTTTACACTCTCACACAATTCTCTCTTGTATGTCACTCTTTACAATTGATCTCAAAGTATATCACAAACTTGTTATCTTGAAAATTAAGCTAGGTAACCCCTTATATAGTGCACCTACTTCTTGTCCAATCTTGAGAGTCAATCTCCACCATTAGATCTTGATGACCACTTAACCATGGCCCTCCATCAATCCTAAGTGGTACTGTGCATTTTAACCTTGCATCCATGCACCTAAGAGGAGGTTTAACTAGGTTGTCCATGTGTGCATTAGTTTGCCTAGCGCCTAGGCGCTGAACAGGGGGCGGTGAGGCGCTAGGCAAAGCTCCTTTGCACCACATTCTAGACGGTGCAGTGCCGGTGGAGGGGCGATGCGGTGCTGCCTTTCTCCAAGCTGCTTCTTTACTGGGTGGTGAGGCACTGGTGAAGGGAGGGTGAGGCGCACACTGATGTTGCCCTTCACACAGCAGTGCGCACTACTTTGCTTTGTTGATTAGGGGTGTGCACACACACCCAAATGGATGCACACACATGTGTGCACTCCTTTAACATGTTGTATTTTAATCTTTCAATCGTGGTTTAGAATTTAACCATCTTTGAACTATGTTTAGACATGTTTAAACCTTAGATAAATACTAAAAATCTCTACCTTTGTCTAAGTGTTTAAACCCGAACCATTGTGCAGAGAGATTTAGGATCCAAACTCATCTTGAGTCATCAATTAACCAACTCCAATCCTAAGTATTCCAAGGCAATGATTGAACTTACTTAGAGGTAGAACTTTAGTACCTAAATCCGTAGGATTTTCTTCCGTGGCTACCTTGTCCACACGGATGCATCATTTCATAACATTTTCCCGAATGAAATGATACCGAACATCCATGTTCTTTGTCCTCTCATTGAACACCAAATTCTTACACAAGTGCAATGCACTTTGACTATCCGAAAACACCACAACCTACTCCTCCAGTACCTTCAACTCTTCCAGCAACCCTTTGCACCACATAGCCTCCTCGATGGCCTCCGTAACCGTTATGTACTCAGCCTCGATTGTTGAGAGTGCTACCACTGGCTACAACTGAGCCTTCCAACTTACATAACATTTGTTTAAGTTGAAGAAGTAGGAGGTAATCGATCTCCTTTTATCCCGGTTTGCTCCATAGTCCGAATCCGCAAAACATTTAAGGCAGATGGATTTACCTCTCTTTTCATAAACCAGCCCTACTTCTGGGCTTCCCTTTAAGTTCCTCAGCAACCACTTCATCCCAAGCCAATGCTCCTTTCTGAGATTACTTATAAACCTACTGAGAACACTCATTACATGAGCAATGTCAGGTCTAGTGCTAACTATGGTGAACATAACAGAACCAACAGCACTAGAGTAGGGTATTTTTTCCATTTCCTTCTTCTCCGCCTCTGATCTCGGACATTGATTGCTGGAGAACTTGAAATGACCAGCAAGGGGAACCTTCACTAGTTTGCTATCTTCCATAGAGAATTTAGATATCATCTTCTCTATGTAGGAAGTTTGAGAGATCTTCAATCTGTTTCTCTTCCTTTCCCAGATGATACACATCTTAAGGATCTTCTGTGCATGGCCAAGATTCTGCATCTCAAACTCTTCACTGAGTTGAGATGTAAACCTTTCCATCCTCTTCTTGCTATTCTGAACCAACAGCACATCAATGACATAGATGAGGATACTTGCCATCTTCTCCACCTTTTGTCCAGGTGAGAAAGTTTTTGTGAAATCTATGTCTTTTCTTCTTGTAAACCCATTCGCCACCAGTCTAGCCTTGTTCCGGACTTCATCTCCTGTAAGGTACCCTTCTTTGACCTTGTAACTCCACTTACAATCCACAACTCTCTATTTTCCCGGAATGTGCACCAATTCCCAGAAGTTGTTCTTTATCAAAGAATCCATTTCTTCCTCCATAGCCAGCTGCCACTTTGACGAATCCTTACACTCCATGGCATCCGTGTAAGTTTTTGGTTCAACCTCTCCTTCTATCCAAGGAGCTACTACATTAGCATCCGCAAACCCATATCTCAAAGGTGGTCTAACCACCCTTCTTTCTCAGTCTCTTATGAGCTGGTAGTCATTATGACTTGCTGCATCAACCTCTTCTTGTTCAGCCTCTTCTTGAGTTTCTTGAGCATGGCCTTCATTCAAGGGCTCTACCTGGTCCGAACCCTCTTGCCTTCCTACCGAAGTCTCTTTGATGCGATGCTCCACAACTTCCGGACTGGTTTGCTCACTAGCCCATATAGGGTTAGTTTTCTCCAAGTAGGGAAATAACAATTCATTAAAAATAACATCCCTACTTATAATAAGTTTCATGCCTTTATGTTCTAAGGACCACAACCTATATCCCTTAACCCCATCACCATATCTTAGAAATACACATTTTCTAGATCTTGGGCTAAGTTTATCCTCTTTTTTATGTGCATTTGCAGCACACCCAAAAGTCCTAAGGTTGCCTAATTCAAGGGGTTTCCCACTCCACATCTCCATAGGAGTCTTAAGTTTAAAGCTCTAGAGGGTGATCTATTACCAAGTATGCAGTTGTAGCCATAGCTTCTCTCCAAAAATATTTTGGTAAACCGGATCCTATTAACATGCACCTAACCTTTTCCATAAGGGTTCTATTCATCCTTTCAGCAACACCATTTTGCTGAGGTGTTTTTACAACCATTCTATGTCTTAGAATTCCATTTAATTCACAGAATTTTTCAAAATCCTTATTGTAAAATTCTAAGCCATTGTTAGTTCGTAAAGCCTTAACTACCCTACTCGTTTGAGTTTCCAGCAACTTATTCCATACAACAAATTTATCCAAGGCATCTGATTTATTTTTAAGTAAATAAACCCACACTCTTCTTGAATAATCATCAATTAAAGATAAAAAGTAAAAGTTACCTCCCTGTGTTGGTGTTCTTGCTGGTCCCCAAAGGTCCGAATGAATGTAGTCAAGAATCCCCTTAGACTTGTGCACTCCGGTGTTGAAGCTGACCCGGTATTGCTTCCCAAGAATGCAACTCTTACAAAAATCCAGTTTCTCTACTTTGTCACCACCAAGTAGACTATCCTTGCTAAGAACTTGCAGGCCCTTTTCGCTCATGTGTCCTAAGCGAGTGTGCCAAGGGCTGTCTTATCCATCTCAGCCATCAAGCTTGCTGCTTGATCATTGATTTATGTCTCTCTGACCATCTCATTGAGTCCATCGTTTCTTGTTGCCTTGATCACTACCAAAGATCCCTTGGCCACCTTGATCTTTCCTCCCTCTACTTTGCATGTATACCCCATGGAATCCAGTTTCCCCAATAAGATCAAATTTCTCTTTAAGTGTGGAAGATACCTCACATTTCGCAGCAGCCTTGTGACTCCATCAAACATCCTCAATTGGATGGCTCTAATCCCTCTCACTTGGCAAGAATTGTCATTCCCCAAGAAGACCCTTTCATCATTGATCTCCTTGAAATTTTTTAACCATTCCTTGTGATAGCACATGTGATAAGTGCACCCGGAATCCAAAATCCACTTCTTGTTGCCTTGCCTCCTGCTCACATTTGAGTACACAACAAGAACATCATCTTGTTGTTCTCCCTTGGCAACCGAAACCTCTCCATTATTGGTGTGGCTTCTTCTTTCATCCCACGTCTTCTTCTTGCAATCTTTTCTGAAATGACCCTCCCTGTTGCTGTAGAAGCACCTCTTTCCAAATCTTGATTTGGAATGTGCTCTCCCATGGCTTTGCTCTCTACCTCTTGATTTTTCTCGGTAGTTATCATGGTTGCTACTGCCATTCCGAGTTGCTGGTCTCCCCCTTACGAACAGCCCATCTCCACTTTATATCTCCTTCATCTTGGCTTTGAAATCATGTGCCCTTATGGCGTTAATCACAATCTCCTTTGTTAAAGTATCCCTTCCATACTCAATGGCATTAATCAAATTATCAAAGCAATCAGGAAGAAAATTTAACAAGATAACAGCCAATTGTTCATCTGAAAATGTAATGCTACAGCTATTCAAATCTTGAACTAGCTTATTAAAGACATCAAGATTATCTTGCAACTCTTTACTAGGATCCATTTTAAGAGCAAAGATTCTTTTAAGAAGATAAATTTTGTTAGGAAGAGTTTTGGTAAAAAAACAACTCATCTAGTTTCTTCCATATGACAGCCGGATCTTCCGAGTCTCCGCACTCCGTTGTGACACTATTCGACATGTGCAAGAAAATGGTGTTGTAAGCCATCTTCTTCATCTCAGTCTGCTGGTCGTCTGTGACACTTGCTGGAAAAGCATCATCTTCTCCAATAGCCAAGTCCACTTTCTGTTGCATTAGAACAGTCTTGATCTTCCGCTTCTATAGGGAAAAATCTCCCTTTCCATTAAATTTCTCAACCATGAAATTTGAAGCCATCTTTGCGGACAAGATCCCAGATTTATGCAATACCCACAAATGCTTTCTTCAACCTCAAGAACACGATCGAAGATGGATCTTAACACCATTCTTGAATCACCCAAGAAGTTGATCTTTGACTCTTGGAGTCTTGGCTCCGTCACCTTCTTGTTCTTACTCCGATACCTAGTTATGCAAGCTCTGTTACCACTATTGGAAATCACTTTTGACAAGATGCCCAAGTGGTGATCTTCCAAACACGCAAGTCTAGAATGACTTATAGAAAGAAATACAGCAATCGAAAGCAAGAAAGAAAAGAAGACAAGCGATTTGTTATCGAGGTTCGGCAATAGCCTACATCCCCATGAGTTCCTCTGAACTCTCTGTACTCAATCAATGGTTCTTTACAATTACAGAAACCCTCTTCAAGAAGCTCAAGTTCTTAAAGAAACCAAGAAAAGAAGAAAGAAGATGATAAGAACTATTACAATGCTCTCTATCTATACTACTCTCTCTTCTTTACAACTAGCCTCTCTACAATGAGTCCCTTTTGTGTTTTGTGTCTTTGCACTCTCACACAATTCTCTCTTGTATATCACTCTTTACAATTGATCTCAAAGTATGTCACAAACTTGTTATCTTGAGAATGAAGCTAGGTAACCCCTTATATAGTGCACCTACTTCT
>CM043701.1:54677316-54699816 GCA_023935145.1 Bretschneidera sinensis | reverse complement strand
TAAAGATATATTGTCATTTCTTGATAAATCTATAGGATAGGTCATGTGTGCTTAACTCGAAGGTAAAGAGTAATTCATATCGATTACATTAGGGTTTACACATGCTTAGTTGAATATTTGCCGATTGCTTGTTTGGGATTTGAAACTCGCAATCGAGATAAAACAATTGAATTAAGATTGGAAAAAGGAAACGAACCTAGGGAGGATTCCCGGAACCTTGTTGTTCCTTCATTAACTTTCTCAAATCTATTTGCATAATTACTTCATTATCAAAATTTATATCTTCTCACTTACTTGTTATCGTTCGTTTTAAGGTTTGCATTTTCTCTTGTAGATCGCTTGTCTCCCTACGGAATCGACACCCCAAAGCTGTGCTACAACTACCGCATTATACTTTGGGCGTAATCAAATTTTGGCACCGTTGTTGGGGAGACACACTTAAGTTCAAATTGCCAACTTTGAGACAAGACGGTAGAAGAATTGTGAATAGTTTTTCTTTTCAGCAGTTTGTAAAGGTGGTAACTTCGTTCCCTCTTTTAGCTTGCTGCATTATTTTTTGTTGTTTCTTTTTTTTTATTATTTTGTGATCTTGCATGCCCCGATATAGAGACACTTTGGGTAGATTTGCTTGTAGGCCTGTGTTAGAGTCAAAATTAAATTTTTTTTCTAAATCTTTTATTTGACAATCCATCTAGTCCCGAAGAGATGAGTAAACGCGAAGATCAACCCCCTAGGACCCTTCAGGATTACCTCCACCCTACACGAACAGCCACACCATCATGCATCATGTTTCTAGCCAATACTCACCATTTAGATTTTAAAACAAGGATGATACAATTACTCCCTACATTTCATTGCTTGGAAAGCGAAAACACATATGTGCACATTAGAGAGTTTGAGGAAGTAGTTATGACTTTTCATAGTCAAGATGCAACTGCTGACATTGTGAGACTTAAGCTCTTTCCTTTTACTTTGAAGGATAGAGCTAAGAGTTGGCTATACTCACTGAGACCACGATCTATTAGGTCGTGGACTGAGATGACTCGGATTTTCTTTAATAAATACTTCCCCCAACATAAGACCAATGCTTTAAAAAGGCAAATCTCCACCTTTGCATAAAAGGATAGTGAGACTTTGTATTAGTATTGGGAGAGATTTAAGGAGTTGTTGAGTATGTGCCCTCACCATGGGTATAAGAATTGGCGCTTAGTGAGCTATTTTTATGAGGGATTTACATATAGGGAGCGCCAATTTGTAGAAATGATGCGTAATGGTGAGTTTTTATAAAAAAAATCCTGATGAGGCCATAGAATACCTCAATGAGCTTGCTGAAAAAGCTCACACTTGGACTGGACCTAGTGCTACTGAAAGCACAAACAGGTCATGACCTGTAGGAAACCAAAGTGGTGGTAGAATTTACCATCTTAGGGAAGAAGATAACCTAAAAGCTAAGGTCGAGATGGTCACTAGGGAATTAGATGTGTTAAAGACTAAGAGCTTACAGCCAACACACGTAGTTAATCATGCAAGGTCCTTTGAACTATGTTTTGTGTGTGGCAGGGTAGATCATCTCGCCCAAGAATGTCTCACATTTACGAAGATGAGAGGGATGTATGAGGAACAATGTAATGCCTTAGGTATGTACAAGAAGCCTTTTTCACCTTTCTCTGATACCTATAATCCGGAGTGGTGAAATCACCCCAATCTTAGCTGCAAATCTAAAAACCAGCCGCTTACACAACCCCTTAGATCATATCCTGCACCATATCATACACCTGCACCCTCTAGGAGTCCTTTAGAAGAAACTTTGCATGCGTTTATTGAGGCACAGGGTAAGACTAATGAAAGGCTGGAATCTTTAATTACGCAGATTGTTAAAGAACATAAGGATTTAAAGAGCCAAGTGTCCAAATTGATAAGCTCCTTGAGCGTGAATGAGCGAGGTAAGTTCCCTTCCCAAGCTCAGTCCACACACTATGGACAACACCTGGCGCAAAAGAATTTGAAGGAGGTGAATGCCATTGTGACACTAAGTGGTAAGTCATTACACATCCCAACACGGAACAAATCAGAGGATGTGGACGAGAACCACCAAGTATACATAATTGACTCACCCACGGAAAAGGTCCATCACCTTAATCCATTGGAGTCAATCCACACCCATAGGTTCACAAGAGCATATATTGAGCCAGAATCTACAGATGTTACTGATAACATCCTTGAGGCTTCTTTAAAGCATGCAAGCACAAAATTTGGCAGTGAAACAGTTGCTGGTGCATTCAGCTCATGTTTGTCTATGAGGGAATAAGAGTGTCTGGCTGAAGACATAAAACTTAGCGCTCATGGGAGGCACCCCATAGCTTATCCTTTTATTTTTATTATTTTTCATTTTTCTTTTTCTTTTTTATTAATATTTTGTTATTTTCCAGTATTAACTTCGTATTTTTTTTAGGGACAAATATACAAAGCAGTTCAAATGGTGGTGCACAATTTTCAGCTTCTGTGCACTTGTGACTACAAAGGGAGTTTCCTTTACTCTTTCTTTTACATTGAGATCAATGCAATTTTTAAGTTGAGGGTGGAGGAAACGAATCTCTTTGTTTCCATATTCTTTATTTCCATACATTCTTTTTCTTTTTCCATAGAACTGCTTGGTGTCGTTCTCCCTTTTGTTTGTTTTTAGCATGCTTTGTGTTAGCCTTGGATGTAATTCACATGTCAATGATATGAGCTTAATTGAGATAGCATATAACATTTAGAAGAAGTTAAATCTTGCTTCGGTTTGAGAATAATTTAAGTGTCAATCTTCATTTGGTTTGAGACTCTAGTTTACAGTAAGATTGTATGATTAGTCCAAAGCATTTAGAGAAGTTTTATGTGTGATTGTTTTGTGAATATTTTTGTGGTCTCAATAAGCTCTCGACTTATTTGATAATCACTTAGGCAAATTCTTAGAATGCACATTGCTTAGGATATGATATAGGCCATTTTTGAACCGTTTGAGCCTTTCAAACTTATCTTTGCTATATCTATTACTAGTCACCTGTTTGAGCCTTTTTCTTGAAAAAGAATTTGAGCTTTGTTTCTTTTGAAAACCCATTTACTTACCCTTATGAGCCTAAAAATATTTTATCCTTATCCTTCTTTTAAAAGAACTTAGTTGTACACATTTGTTGAGAAGCACTTAAGAGGAGTAAGGATGGAAATATGAAAAAAGAAAAAAATATTACTACCATAACCCAAGTACATTAAAAAAGATAAGTTGGGGGTTGTGGAAAAGAAAAGAAAAGAATGAAAATGAGGTAAATGGTCTTATGCCAAAAATACAAAAGAAAAATAATGAAATATGGCAAAGAAAGAAGAAGAGAGAAGAAAAGTAGTGACTTATTGAGAGAAATGCTCTTATAAAAATGATTGAAAGAGTTGGGTGTTGAAGTAAGGTTATCCAGTGCTCAAAGTGGTTGTGTTTAAAACTAAGAGATTGATTTCTTTTACTTGTTAAATCCTTCCAATTCTTTCTTAAACCTTTACCTTAGCCTAACGTTACAAGCTTATTAAAGACCTATTGATCCAATGTGGTGTGAGTTTTCTACAATAGTGGAGAGTGATTTGAAAAGTGAGCCTATAGAGTTTGTTTTTGTGATTTATGTCACGCAAATTAATTTTTAGAGGCCAAGACTTGTATTCATGAATGTTGTGCATAAAATCATCCGGATGTTCGGATTAATGGATTGTGGTAAGATGGATGTTAAGAGTCGATAACAATTTTAAGATTGATGTTTGGATTACTTTTGGACTTGGGTGATATTTAATGATTCTATGTGCTGTGTATTATGTACAATTTTTAAGACAAAAAGTGAATTGCTTTTTGTTAACACTAACATTGCTTTGATTCCTACCATAAGAATTCATCTCTTGTTTTCGCTTGAATTGCTAGGGACTAGCAATAAGCTAGTTGAGGGTTGTGATGAGAGCCATAAAACGCATCTCAGCAGTGCTTAATTGTTATCATTTTAGGATTGATCTCGGTCTTAATTTCACTTTTTTACGTTAATAACTCTAAAGTGATATCCTTGGATTGTTGATCTATTTCGATGCATTTTCAGGTACTTTGAGTTAAAAGAGATGGAAAAGCAATAGTTGTTTAAAGCGCGAAGATTCCATGCATAATGGAGTGTCGAAGTGGTTATGGAGAAGCAAAAATGAAGAAAAGCCACCTTCAATGGGCGCCTAGACTTGGACCAGTGAGGATCTAGGCGCCCAGAACATGCATAAGATCAAGCACCAGCTAGCGCCTAGGCGCTTACCAGGGAGGGCCGCGGTGCCCAGAACCTCCCCAACCTCAACCTTCAGCAAGAGCCGCAGCGCCCACAAGGCAGGGTCGTGGCGCCTAGAAGCACACCTCTCCAAAGACCAAGGCCAAGCCGCAGCGCCCACAAGTGAGAGCCGCGGCGCGCACTCAAAAGTTTGTCTCTGAGTTATGACCTAATTAGGACTTTGATGCTTGTTTAAACCCTAGAACACCCTTGGAACTTTTGTATTATAAATAGATCACTTAGGGTTTGAGAGAAGGACATCGAGGGAAGATCATTGAGAGGCCGGAGGCCATGGAAAACATCATGAAGGCTGCCACACTCTCCCCCATGGCCAATTAATCTCCAAGCAAGGAGAAGGGATGAATCCCTAGGTGTAGTTGTTCTTATTTTCTAGTCTTGATTCATTGTAGTTTGGATTTATTATCAAAACATTGTTATGGTTTACTCTTTGATATAATTAGAAGATTTCCTCTTAATCCGGTGATTGCATGCTTCTCCTAGATATAAGTCTAGTCATGCTCTTCTTATGTCAATTTGTTTGGATTTGATTGAGTCTGGTAGACTTATCTTTTAGGTTTGTCCATTACTGCGATATTGTCATTAAAGATATATTGTCGTTTCTTGATAAATCTATAGGATAGGTCATGTGTGCTTAACTCGAAGGTAAAGAGTAATTCATATCAATTACATTAGGGTTTATATATGCTTAGTTGACTATTTGTCGATTGCTTGTTTGTGATGTGAAACTCGCAATCGAGATAAAACAATTGAATCAAGATTGGAATAAGGCAATGAACCTAGGGAGGATTCCCGGAACCTTTTTGTTCCTTTATTATCTTTCTCAAATCTATTTACATAATTACTTCATTATCAAAATTCATATCTTCTCACTTACTTGTTATCGTTCGTTTTAAGGTTTGCACTTTTTCTTGTAAATCGCCTGTCTCCCTGTGGAATCGACACCCCAAAGCTGTGCTACAATTAATGCATTATACTTTGGGCATAATCAGTAACATTAATAGCGATTTCCTCCATCATTTCCTTTCTTTTTTTATGATAAATATTATATCAACAATGGAACTCATGAATTGAGAATGAAAACATGTTCCATTTCACCAATCATAGCCATACCACAAATCCAGACACCCCCACACTTATTTCTTGCACACCCATACATATCATAATGATGAACAATGCTCCACTAGCTCTACGGCTTAGGTAAATGCATTATTTTTCAGGTTTAAAGCTTGTAACATGGGTTCACAATAAACGAAAAAAAACCAATAAAGCTCAAAGGGGTTCAACAAAGGGGAAAAATTAATTACAAGGTAGGATATTTAGCTTATGTAGCTTATAACATAAAGGGCCTTAATCATGTTCATGCAAGCATTTATCAATATGACCTTGAAGAGAATCAACGCAAGTTCTAGAGAAACAAATCCATGGAAGAATATCTCACATGAAAGAAAATAGTGAGATTAATATGGATGTGTCAGTCTAAAGGCTCAAAATCTCACCAGCTTTTGTCTACTAAATTTAGTCTCTACCATTCCCAAAGAAAATAACTAGACTAAATTAATTCTAAGTTGGAATATTACTTATTCAATCATCTTATGAATTTTTCAAGCTTAATTGAGTCTTGCTCATGACATACACAACCAAAAATCGTTGAAAATCACAAAAACAAAGAACAAACTCTCTTTTTTTTTAGAAACAAATTTAAAAAAACAACTTAAATCCCCTCCCCCACACTTAAAACTTACATTGTCCCCAATGTAAGGTGACATGCAAAGAAAAAGCAAAAATAACCAAAATATAAATGCGAAAATAAGAAGAGAAAATATGAACTCCCTCTGGGTTGCCTCCCAAGCAGTGCCTTTGTTTATTGTCATCGGCTCGACTCAATGGTTCCTTCTTCAATCAGTATAAATCGGATCCTCAATGTCCAATTTTGCCACATTCTCTACTTGGAAACCTTCATAGAAAGGCTTAAGTCTATGGCCATTCACCTTGAACACTTTGGAAGTTGCTAAACTTTGAATTTCAACTACACCATGAGGAAAAACATTAGTAACAACTTAAAGGTCCAATCCAATGAGAACACAAATTACTCGGAAACAAACGAAGCCATGAATGGTAAAGAAGGACTTTTTTACCACTTTAAACTCCTTCCTTGAGATCATCTTGTCTTGAAAAGCCTTCATCTTTTCCTTGTAAATCCTTGCACTCTCATAGGCATCATTGCGAATTTCCTCTTACTCTTGTAATTGCAACTTCCTGTGTTCTTCACTTTCATCCATCTTCATGTTGAAACTCTTGATAGCCCAATAAGCCTTGTGTTCTAACTCAACTGGAAGGTGGCATGGTTTCCCAAACACCAATCGATAAGGTGACATAACAATGGGCATCTTTTATGCAGTCCTATATGCTCACAAGGCATCATCCAAGCAAAACTCCAATCTTTTCTACTTGGATTGACCATCTTTTCAATGATAGACTTAATCTCTCGATTTGACACTTTTGCTTGTCCACTAGTTTGCAGCTGATAGGCAGTTGACACCTTGTGGGTCACATGGAACATTCTTAGCAAAGTCTCCACAGTTCTATTGCAAAAGTGAGTGCCTCGATCACTTATTAGAGCTCTTAGAATTCCAAACCTAGATAATATGTTAGACTTGATAAAATCTATAACAACTTTAGAATCATCAGTCCTGGTAGCTTTAACTTCCACTCATTTTGAGACATAATCAATAGCAAACAAAATGTAAACATAACCGAAAGATACGGGGAATGGTCCCATGAAATCGATGCCCTAAACATAAAAAGTTTTGCAAAGTAGTATAGGGGTTTGTGGCATCTCATTCCTTTGGGATATATTATTTATCTTTTGATAATAATCGCATAACTTACAAACAGAATATGAATCTCAGAATAAAGATGGCCAATTGAAACCACATTCTAGCGCTTTTCTTGCCGTCCTCTTAGCTCCAAAGTGACCTCCACAAGTATAAGAATGACAAAAGGTGAGAATAGAAATAATTTCATTTTCAGGAACGCACCTTCTTATCACTTGATCTGCACAATGCTTCCATAAGTATGGGTCATCCCACACATAGTATTTGGCATCACTCTTGATCTTATCTCTTTGAGCCTTAGACAAACCAGGAGGTAACATATTAGTAACCAAATAATTTACAATATTCGCATACCAAGGTAATGTCACACTCGCAGAGAATAATTGTTCATCAGGAAACGTTTCCTGCAGATGAAGTCCATCCTCCACATGAACTAAATGACTCAAATGATCCGCGACACGATTTTCTGTCCCTTTTTTGTCTTTGATCTCCAAATCAAATTCACTCAAGAGAAGTATCCAACTTATTAATCTTGGTTTTGCCTCTTTCTTCATCATCAAATAACGAAGAGCTGCATGATCAGAGTAAAAATGATTTTACTACCACGCAAATAAGATCAAAACTTTTCTAAAGCAAAAACAACAGGTTAAAGTTCTTTTTCAATAGTAGAATAATTTTTCTGGGCATCATTCAAATTCCTTGAAGCATAATAAATGGCATGAGACGTTTTTCCAATTCTTTGACCTAAAACAGCGCCTACTGCATAATCACTTGCGTCGCACATTATCTCAAAAGGAACGTTTCAAACATGAGGCTGGATAATTGGGGTAGGAGTAATGCTATCTTAGAGAAGTCCTGATTACGCCCAAAGAGTAATGCAGTAGTTGCAGCACAGCTTTGGGGTGTCAATTCCACAGGGAAACAAGTTAACTACAAAAGAAGGTGTGAACCTTAACACAAACGATAAAAGATTAAATGGAAGAATCTGAGTTGTGACCAAATTGTGTAAATAGATTGAAGAATATGATGGATAGATATAACAAGGTTCCAGGAATCCTCCCTAGGTTCGTTGCCCTAATCCTAACTTGACTCAATTGTTTTTATCTCGATTGCAAGTTTCACATCCCAAACAGGCAATCGACAAATATTCAATTAAAGCGCATGTATAAACCCTAATGTAATTGATATGAATTACCCTTTACTTTCGAGTTAAGCACACATGACCTATCCTATAGATTTATCAAGAGACGACAATTTATCTAAATGGAAATATCACAGCAATGGATAAACCTAAAAGATAAATCTATCGGACTCAATTACATCCAAACAAATTGACATAAAAAGAGCATGACTAGACTTATATCTAGGAGAAGCATGCAATCACCGGATTAATAGGAAATCTTCTAATTAAATCAAAGAGTAAATCATAACAATGTTTAATAATAATAATAAATCCAAATTACAATGAATCAAGACTAGAACATAAGAACGACTACGCCTAGGTATTCATCCCTTCACATTGCTTGGAGATTAGTTGGCAGCATGGTGTGATCGAGCGCACTATGGTGCGTTGCAAGGTATTTCTGACCGATGTGGGATGTCGCGAGTGCACACTTGCGATCGATCGTAAGCCTAGTGCGCTCGAGCGCACCAGGCATCTTCCAGCTTGACCTTCGTCTACTAAAACTGCCATAACTATCTTTAGAAAAATCATTTTTACGAGCCGTAAAATTCTCCAGAAAATAGACTTCCGGATCTTTCTAAGCATATATGGCTCATCTCCAGGTTCTTCTTGCATCAATACAGTTTTAATTTACAAAAATAATTGATCTGTATGGGCAATTTAGTGAAACTCCTTTCCAAGTGCTTGTGAACCTTCACTCCGGTGTTCATCGAGTCATTGTGCTAAAAGTAATGATAGCTTTTTCATCTCTTTTGAACTTAAAGTACTTGAAAATGCATCGAAATAGATCAATGATCCAAGAATGACACTTTAGAGTTGTTAAGGTATAAAAGTGCAATTCAAACCTAGATCAACCCTAAAATACTAACAATTGAGTATTGTTAAGGAGCATTTTATGACTCTCATCACAACCCCCAACTAGCTTATTACTAGTCCCTAGCAATTCAAGCGAAAACGAGAAATGAATTCTATGGTAGGAATCAAAACAAGGTAAAGCAATGCTAGTGTTAAACAAAGAGCAATTCACATTTTTTGTCTCAGAAATTGCACATAATACGCAGCACATAGAATCATTAAATATCACTTAAGTCCAAAAGTAATCCAAGCATCAATCTTAAAATTGTTATTGACTCTTATCATCCGTCTTACCACAATCCATTAATCCAAACACTCGGATGACTTTATGCATAACATTCATGAATACAAGTCTTGGCCTCTAAGAACATAATAAATTGCGTGACATCAATCACAAAAACAAGCTCCATAGGCTCACTTTTCAAATCACTCTCCACTATTGTAGAAAAATCACACTACATTGGATCAATAGGTTTTTAATAAGCTTGTAACGTTAGGCTAAGGTAAAGGTTAAGAAAGAACGGGAAGGATTCATAAGTAAAAGAACTCAATCTCTTAGTTTTAAACATAACCACTTTAAGCACTTGATAACCTTGCTTCAACACCCAACTCTTTCAACCATTTTTTTATAAAAGCATATCTCTTAATAAGTCACCACTTTTCTTTTCTTTTCTTCTTTCTTTGCCATAATTCACTTCTCTTTTTCTTTTCTTTTGTATTTTGGCATAAGACCATTCACCTCCTTTTCATTTTTTATTCTTTTTTTTTCCACAACCCCCAACTTATCTCCTTTAACATACTTGGGTTGTGGTAGTGATATTTTTTTTTTCATATTTCAATCTTTACTTCTTTTAAGTGCTTCTCAACAAATGTGTATAACTAAGTTCTTTTAAAAGAAAGGTAAGGATAAAATATTTTTAGGCTCATGAAGGTGAGTGAATGGGCTATTGAAAGAAACAAGGCTCAAATTCTTTTTCAAGAAAAAGCTCAAATAGGTGACTAGCGATAAATATAGCAATGGTAGGTTTGAAAGGCTCAAACTGTTCAAAAATGGCCTATATCATGTCCTAAGTAATGTGCATTCTAGAAATTCACTTCAAATGATTATCAAATAAGTTCTAGAGCTTGTTGAGACCGCAAAAGTATTCACAAAGTAATCACACATAAAACTTCTCTAAATGTTTTAGACTAATCATATAATCTTACCGCAAACTAGAGTCTCAAACCAAATGAAGATTGATACTTAAATTATTTTCAAACTGAAGCAAAATTTAATTTTTTCTGAATGCTATATGCTATCTCAATTAAGTTCATATCATTGATATGTGAAAAAACTCTAAGGCTAACACCAAGCATGCTAAAAACAAACAAAAAGGGAAAATGACACCAAGTAGTTCAATGGTATCCAATAAGAAATATGTTTCCTCCACCCCCAACTTAAGATAAGCATTTTCCTCAATGTAAAAGCAAAAATTAAGGAAACTCTCTTTTTAAACAAAGGTGCGTGGAGCTGAAAATTTTGCACGATCAATTGAACTGATGCGCATGTTTGTCCCTGAAAAAGAAATATAAAAGTAAAACTGGAAAACAGCAAAATAATAATAATAAATAAGAAAAAGAAATATGAAAAGTAGTAAAAATAAAAGGATATGTTGTGGGTTGCCTCCTATGAGCACTGAGTTTTACATCTTCTGCCAGATACTCTTATTCCCTCCTAGAAAAACATAGGTTGAATGCACCAACCACTGCTTCATTGCCAAATTTGGTGCTTGTATACTTTTGAAAGGCCTTAAGGATGTCATCAGTAACATCCACAAATTCAGGCTCAATATAAGCTCTTGTGAGGCCATGGGTGAGGGTGGACTTCAATGGATTAAGGTGTTGGACCTTTTCCATGAATGAGTCAATCATGTATGCTTGGTAGCTTTCGTCCACATCCTCTGATTTTTTTGTTGTTGGGATGTGTAATAACTTACCACTTAGTGTCTCAATAACATTCACCTCCTTCAAATTCTGTTGTGCCAGGTGCTGACCATGGGATGTGAACTGAGCTTGAGAAGGGAACCTACCTCGTTCAGTCACACTCAAGTAGCTCATTAACTTGGATACTTGGCTCTTTATCTCTTTATTTTCTTCAACAGCCTGCGTAATTAAAGATCCAATTCTTTGATTAGTCTTACCATGTGCCTCAATAAAAGCATGCAAAGTTTCTTCTAAAGGACTCCTAGAAGGTGCATGGACATGATATGGTTCAAGATATGGTGTAGGGGTTTGTGCAAGATGCTGGTTTTCAGACTTCCAGCTGAAATTGAGGTGATTTCGCCATCCCGGATTATAAGTATCAGAGAAGGGTGCCAAAGGCTTCTTGTACATGCCTAAGGCATTACATTGTTCCTCATACATCCCTCTCATCTCAGCAAATATGGGGCACTCTTGGGCAAGATAATCTACCCCACCACACACAAAACATGGTTTCAAAGACGCTGCATGATTAACTAGTTGTGTTGGCTTTGAGCTTTTAGTCTTTAACACCTCTAATTCCCTAGTGAGCATCTCGACATTGACCTTAAGGTTATTCTCTTCCCTAAGATGGTAAATTCCACCAACATTTGGGTGCCCTATAGGTCGTGACCTATTTGTGCTTTCAGTAGCACTAGGTCCAGTCCAAGTATGAGCTTTTTCAGCAAGCTCATTGAGGTACTCTATGGCTTCATCAGGATCTTTCTCCAAGAATTCACCATTACACATCATCTTTACAAATTGGCGCTCTCTATATGTAAGTCTCTCATAAAAATAGCTTACCAAGCACCAACTCTCATATCTATGATGAGGGCACATACTCAACAACTCCTTAAATCTCTCCCAAGACTGATACAAAGTCTCACTGTCCTTTTATACAAATGGAGATTTGCCTTTTTAAAGCATTTGTTTTATGTTGGGGAAAGTATTTATTAAAGAAGACCAGAGTTGTCTCAGTCCACGACCCATAGATCGTGGTCTTAGTGAGTATAGCCAACTCTTAGCTCTATCCTTCAAAGAGAAAGGAAAGAACTTAAGTCTCACAATGTCATCAGTTTCATTTTGACTATGAAAAGTCGCAACTACTTCCTCAAACTCTCTAATGTGCACATGTGAGTTTTCATTTTCCAAGCCATAAAATGTAGGAAGTAATTGTATCATTCCTGTTTTAAAATCCAGTTGTCGAGTATTGGCTGGAAACATGATGCATGATGGTGTGGCTATGCGTGTAGGGTGGAGGTAATCCTGAAGGGTCCTAGTGGGTTGATCTCCGTGTTCACTCATTTCTTCTGGACTAGATGGATTATCAAATAAAGGATTTAAAAAGTTTGATTCTGACTCTAGCACAGGCCTACAAGCAAATCTACCCAAAGTATCTCTATATCTGAGCATGCAAGGTCACAAAATAATAAAAGTACTATAAAAAGAAAGAATAAAATAATATTAATGCAGCAAGCTAAAGAGGGAACAAAGTTACTGCCTTTACAGTTGCTGAAAAGAAAAACTATTTACAATTCTTCTGCCATCATGTCAAAAGTTGACAATCTTCTTTGTACTTAAGCGCGTTTCCCCGGCAACGGCGCCAAAATTTGATTACGCCCAGAGAGTAATGTGGTAGTTATAGCACAGCTTTGGGGTGTCGATTCCACAGGGAAACAAGTTAACTATAAAAGAAGGTGTGAACCTTAACACAAACGATAAAAGATTAAATAGAAGAATCTGAGTTGTGAGCAAATTATGTTAATAGATTGAAGAATATGATGGATAGATATAACAAGGTTTTGGGAATCCTCCCTAGGTTCGTTGCCCTAATCCTAACTTGACTCAATTGTTTTTATCTTGATTGCAAGTTTCACATCCCAAACAGGCAATCGGCAAATATTCAATTAAAGCGCATATATAAACCCTAATGTAATTGATATGAATTACTCTTTACTTTCGAGTTAAGCACACATGATCTATCCTATAGATTTATCAAGAGACGACAATATATCTAAATGAAAATATCGTAGCAATGGACAAACCTAAAAGATAAATCTACCGGACTCAATCACATCCAAACAAATTGATATAAGAAGAGCATGACTAGACTTATATCTAGGAGAAGCATGCAATCACCGAATTAATAGGTGATGAGTCTTAAATATTGCATATTTTACTTCATTTTACGTTTTTCTTGTGTTTTGTGTGTTTTTACAGCTTTGTGGAGAAAATGAAGCATTTCAGAAGATTTGAAGCTTCTGGAGACATTGCGCTCGATCGCAACAGATATGCGATCGAGCGCACCTGCCTTTGAACGAGCGCAAGGTCAACATCCCACATCGAAATATTTGAAGTTCAGTGCATCTGCGATCGATCGCAGCAGACATGCGATTGAGCGCACATGAGATCGTGGGCACAAGACATGCGATCGATCGTACCTGCGATCGATCGCACCACATTGCGATCGAGCGCACACGGGCCTGTATCCCACATCGTTTCTGCAAGCCACATTACTCCGGGTCTTCCCCTATATAAGCACTATCTGGCTTCATAATTCAGTGTACAATTCCTGAACCACTTTGGTGTTTACCGGTGGACGTCCGTCAGCATTCTGGTGGATCCCGAAGGCATTGCTACCACGAGGGGAAGCGCCGCCCGGCAGCGAGTGGAATTTCTCCCATGTAAAGTTGTTTATTTATTTCTTTATATTCAGTTGTTTTAGTTTAAATGTTTAGCACTTGTTATTATAGTTTTATAGTTATGAGTGGCTAGACTCTTCAGCTAAGGTTGAAGATGAAGCCCCGCCGTTGTTTGGCGTAGTAGTTCAGATTTGCTTGTACAAATCTGACAATTTTTAGTATAAATGTTCTGTCAATTATTTGAGTTAATCTTATAATTGATTGAGTTTAAATTGTCTGTTGGATTTTCTTTGTGTTTCATCTGATGGATACATTGAATGCTTTTCGATTAAATTGGATTCCCTTTGTGATTTGTTAAGAGCGGATACATCGGGTGCTTTTGGTTTAGTTGGGATATTCTTTGTTTTTTGTCTTATAGTTGGATTCATTGAATGTTTTGATAGGCTATATTTTTAGAACATATATGCTTAACTTCGGTGGGGTGGATTCGGAAACCTTAGTGCTTTTTATTATTAGATTTTAAATCAATTAAATTTAGTTTTAATTTATTTTGCAAATTATCATTCAAAATTCGGAACTAGGTTAAGATAGAGTTAATTTAGATTAAAAATTATATTTTCACAACGCAATTCCCTGTGGATTCGACCTCTCACTTGCACAACGCTATATTGCAAACGACTCGTGCGCTTGCGAGTAATTTAAAACTCACAACAAGTTTTTGGCGCCGCTGCCGGGGAGTTGTTTGGTTTGTGAAAATTTTTTGTCTGAATTGATTTTATTTTTCTACTAGTTAATTTAATTTTAAAAAAAAAAATTTGGGTTTGATGTTTGCTTTATTCTGTTGCTTCTACTGGTTAGTATCTAATTATTTTTCTGTTGGTGTATGCTTGGTCGGAGATCCTTGAACTTAGATTTGACACATTTAGATTCCGACTTAGAAAGAACTCTTAGGAGGCAGAAAAGAGCACTAGTTGATAGAGAAACTGCTGAGATGGGAGAAAATTTTAATCATCCCGAACATGTAAAGCAACCTAGAGCTTGGAACGTGGACTCCACTACATCCCTTAGGGATTTGTTCGCACCCGTTGCGGCTAACTCATCTTCTTGCATAGTGTTGCCACCAACCAATGCCACACACTTTGATTTGAAGCCACATGTTATCCAACTCCTACCCTCATTCCATGGCTTAGATCTTGAAAATCCCTATAGTCATGTGAAGAAGTTCAAAGACATTTGTGCTACATTCAAATTCCAGAACTTCTCTGAGGAGTCAGTCCATCTTCGACTCTTCCCTTTCTCCCTTCACGATAGAGCTAGGGCGTGGTTGGACTCCAACACGTCCGGATCTATTACATCTTGGGAAAACCTGCTTAGCAAATTTTACCATAAGTTTTTCCCAATGTCTAGAGTGAATGAGTGCCGTAAGGAGATTAGTTCTTTCACTCAGGACGAGGATGAGAAGTTCTCTGAAAGCTGGGAGCGCTTTAAAAAGTTACTGATCAGATGCCCTCCACATGGATATGAGAAGTGGAGACTCGTTCAATTCTTCTACCAAGGGTTGACTCAATCCAACCGTAGTATGATCGAGTCTATGAATGGGGGGGCATTCTTGAGTCTGACAGGAGACGAAGCATATATGGCGTTGGACAAGTTGTCCAACAACTCACAGCAGTGGGATTTTTCAAGCTGTCGAGATAAGTCCATTCGTGCTCCTAAGAGGGGAGGCATCTATGAGGTCAGAGAGGACGCTGATTTAAGGATAAAATTAGATGCCCTCACCAAGAAGATTGACGCTCTCACTGTGAGCCAATCCATCAATGCTGCCAATACATTCAATGTTGAAAGCTGTTCCATCTGTGCTAGTCCCATGCATCTAGCACAGAATTGCCCATCAATGCCGGCTTGTGCCGAGTATCCTATGGAACAAGTAAATGCTTTCAATGATTTTCGAAGGCAGTCAAATGGATCGTACTCCGAGACGTACAATCCAGGGTGGCGGAACCACCCAAACTTTTCATGGAGACAGAACCAACCAATGAATCAGGGAGGAGCCTCTCATCATGCTCAAAATCAATATCCTCCCGGATTTGCCCCACAAATTCCTAATCATGGTCGTTCTGCCCTTCCAGCACCTTCACCTGCTTACCACGCACCCGCTCAAACACCAGTGCCAGTTTCACAGTCGCTAGAGGACACCCTTAAGGAATTCATGAAAGCGACTAGCCAAAATATGAGCGATGTGAGGAGTGCAACAATGGTAAACACCCAAGCAATTGCCAAGCTGGAGAGTCAAATAGGGCAAATTGCAAGTCACTTGGGTGAGAGAGAGAAAGGAAAGTTCCCCAGCCAGCCCGTGCAAAACCCAAAAGGACAATTTATGGTTGAGAGTTCATCAACTCCTACGCACGGGGAGGAACAAGTACAGTCGATTGTCACACTGAGGTCTGGGAGACAAGTGGACAATCAAGTGGAAGAGAGCCCTGCTATGCAGCAAGGGCAAGGGAGTGGCAACACAGAGAAGAGAGATGCTGAGCCATCTACAGCCACACCTACTGAGAAAGACCCTCCTAGGTCGTTTGTACCTAGAGCACCCTACCCCGAGAGATTACAGGCGCCCAAGAAAGGAGGGAAGTATGAGGAAATTCTGGAGGTATTCAAGCAAGTCCAAATCAATATCCCATTTTTGGATGTCATCCATCAAGTGCCATCATATGCCAAGTTTTTAAAGGACTTGGTCACTATCAAGAGGAGGACAAATGTCCCAAAGAAGGCATTTTTGACCGAGCAGGTCAGTTCAATCCTTCAGTGCAAGCTACCCATCAAGTATAAGGACCTGGGGTGTCCTACCATCTCTTGCACGATAGGAGTCAGCCATATTGAGAGGGCCCTTTTGGATCTAGGGACGAGTGTGAATCTTCTACCCTACTCAGTCTATGTGCAGTTGGGGTTAGGAGAATTGAAGCCCACATCCACGACGCTTCAATTGGCTGACAGGTCAGTGAAAAGACCACGGGGGATAGTTGAGGATGTTTTGATAAAAGTGGATAAGTTCTATTTCCCCGTGGATTTTATTGTGCTTGACACAGAGCCGGTTCAGAATGTAGGGATTCAAATACCGGTGATTCTAGGGCGACCATTCTTAGCCACGGCTAACGCCCTAATCAATTGTAGGACAGGGGTGATGAAGATCTCCTTCGGAAATATGACAGTGGAATTGAACATTTTTGATATCACTAGGCAACCACTGGAATATGATGAAATGAGAGATGTATGCTTGATAGAGGAGATTCTTGAGGATACTGTGGATGAATCAAGCATTGAGGATCCTATGGAGGCATGCTTTGCTCACTTTGGAGAGGACTTGGGTTTAGATAAGTTACTCGAGGAAGTAAATGCCATTTTGGAGTCTGATCCTCAAGAAAGCATAGAGGAGGAGAATGAGTCACCCGAACCTCAACAGAAGGAACTTAAGCCTTTACCGGATAATCTTAAGTATAAGTTCCTGGGTCCAGCACACTGTTTGCCTGTGATAATAGCTTCAGATTTGGGAGAGGCTCAAGAGGAGAAATTATTAGATGTTTTAAGAGAGCACAAGGAAGCTATCGGCTGGACCATTGAGGATATTAAGGGAATCAGCCCCTCGGTGGTGATGCACAGGATACATTTGGAGAAAGATGCTAAGCCATCGAGGGAGCCGCAAAGAAGGCTCAACCCTGCTATGCAAGAGGTTGTGAGGGCAGAGGTTATTAAGCTGTTAGATGCAGGGATCATTTATCCCATCTCTGATAGCAAGTGGGTGAGCCCCATTCATGTCGTGCCCAAGCGAGCTGGGTTAACGGTAGTAAAGAATAAGGACGAGGAGTTGGTGCCAACTCGTGTGCAGTCTGGGTGGAGAGTGTGTATAGACTACCGTAAGTTGAACACTGCCACAAGGAAAGATCACTTTCCACTTCCATTTATTGATCAGATGGTGGAGCGTTTGGCTGGGCACGAGTATTATTGCTTTTTGGATGGTTATTCTGGATATAACAAGGTCCCCGTGGACCCCGAAGATCAGGAGAAGACGACATTTACCTGTCCTTTTGGGACCTTCGCCTACCGTCGCATGCCCTTTGGGTTATGCAATGCACCCGCCACTTTTCAGCGGTGCATAGTCAGTATATTCTCTGACATGGTAGAGCGGTGCTTGGAGATTTTCATGGACGACTCCTCCGTCTTCGGTTCAACATTTGAGGAGTGCCTGCACCGTCTCTCTTTGGTTTTGGTACGGTGCAAGGAGAAGAACCTGGTGCTTAATTGGGAGAAGTGCCATTTTATAGTCAAGCAAGGAATTGTACTGGGGCATATCGTATCTCATCGAGGGATTGAGGTCGACAAAGCAAAGGTGGATTTGATTTCCAGCCTTCCACCCCCACGTACGGTAAAAGAGGTTCGATCTTTTCTGGGCCATGCAGGTTTCTATAGGCGATTTATCCAGAATTTCAGTAAGATCACCAGGCCCTTGTGCAAGTTGTTGCAAAAAGATGCCCCATTTCTATTTGATGAGGATTGTAAGAAAGCATTTGGGGATCTGAAGGAAATTCTGACGTCCACACCCATTATTCAGCCACCTAACTGGGGTGTGCCTTTTGAGATTATGTGTGACGCATCAGACTATGCTGTTGGAGCTGTTTTGGGGCAGCGTGTTGATAAACTTCCCCATGCTATCTATTACGCAAGTCGAACTCTAAATGATGCACAACTCAATTATTCTACCACTGAGAAGGAGTTGCTTGCAGTCGTTTTTGCACTAGACAAGTTCAGATCCTATTTGTTAGGATCTAAAGTCATTATCTACTCGGACCATGCTGCATTGAAGTATCTTTTCTCTAAAAAAGATGCTAAATCTCGTCTTATCCGATGGATCTTGCTACTTCAAGAGTTCGACATTGAGATTCGGGATAAGAAAGGTTCGGAAAATATGGTGGCGGACCATTTGTCTAGATTGATTGTGGAATTCAGTGAGGCTGCCACTCCCATCTCTGAGACCTTTCCTGATGAGCAATTGATGCACATTGCTCACACTCCCGCACCATGGTTTGCTGACATAGTGAACTATCTTGTCACCAGACACATGCCCTTGCATTGGGGGAGGCAAGATAAATCAAAATTTTTGGCCATGGTAAAACACTTTTTCTGGGACGATCCTTACCTGTTCAAGTATTGTCCTGATCAGATCATTAGACGATGTATTCCTAAGCATGACCAATCTAATGTCATCGCCTTTTGTCATGATCATGCATGTGGAGGCCATTTTAGTGCTAAAAAGACCGCTGCAAAGATTTTGCAGTGTGGATTTTATTAGCCTACCCTGTTCCGGGACTCTCACACCTACTGTATATCTTGTGAGCATTGCCAAAAGCTAGGGAGTCTTTCTAGGAGAAATATGATGCCCCTCAACCCTATTCTGATTGTTGAGATTTTTGATATGTGGGGCATTGATTTCATGGGACCATTCCCAAACTCTTTTGGCTACTTATACATTCTAGTTGCTGTGGACTATCTGTCCAAGTGGGTGGAGGTCGTTGCGTGCAAGACCAATGACCACAGAGTTGTGGTCTAGTTCTTGAAAGACACTATTTTTGCTCGTTTTGGTACGCCTCGAGCAATCATAAGTGATGGAGGTAAGAACTTTTGCAACAAGATCTTTGAGCAGTTGATGAAGAAATATTGTATCACGCACAAAGTTGCCACCCCATATCACCCACAGATGAATGGTCAAGTGGAAATTTCAAATCGCGAGATCAAACATATTTTGGAAAAGACTGTGAACCCTACTAGAAAGGATTGGTCTTTGCGATTGACGGATGCACTGTGGGCATATCGGACAGCCTTCAAGATGTCAATTGGCATGTCTCCCTATCGCATTGTATACGGAAAGGCATGTCACCTTCCGGTTGAATTAGAGCATCGTGCGTATTGGGCTGTCAAGCAACTAAATTTTAATCTTTCCAAGGCTGGCTCACAACGAAAGCTCCAACTCAATGAATTGGAGGAGCTGCGGAATGATGCATATGAGTGTGCCCGATCATACAAAGCACAAATGAAGAAGACCCATGACCAAAATATTTTGAGACGAGCTTTTAAGCCGGGTCAGAGAGTTCTTCTTTATAATTCGCGCCTGCATCTTTTTCCAGGCAAGCTCAAATCCCGATGGTCAGACCCATTCATTATTCGATCGATTTTTCCTCATGGGGCCATCGAGATTGAGGATCCTAAGAATGGTAATACTTTCAAGGTAAATGGACAGAGGCTAAAACCATTCTTAGAGTTGAGGAGTCCGGACATTGAGACGATACTGTTGGAGGATCCTAGTTACTCAGATTGAGTGTAGTATTCTAGGAAGAGTCTGGCTGAAGATGTAAAACTTAGCACTCATGGGAGGCACCCCACAGCTTATCTTTTCTTTTGTTTATTTATTATTTTGCATTTTTATGATTAATGTTTGTTTCCAGTATTTTTTGTTTTCCAGTTTTTATTTTTCAGGGACAAAGCGTACTTCAGTTCAAGTTTGGGGGTATGCTATGAGCCATACCAGTCCAGATAGCTCTCCATATCTCAGGTCAGCTCTTTCCATATTAGTCACACATTGGGGTCAATGTGTAATTTAAGTTTGGGGGTATGGGAGACACATCACACACTTTGTCCTAATTTGTTGTCTTTTCGTCATAGAGATAAATGCATGCTCATGTTATCGTGAAATTTTAGTTGATCTAAACATTTTCTATGATGTAATATCATTGGTGAGCTTAACATTTTGAACACATGATCTGGTGATAAATTTTTAAAATTTAGTTACTTACTTTAGGCATTTTGAGAATTCACATGTTTGATCTAATCTAACACGAGCACATTAGCACAAATTATGTGAGGTATGACATGTGATTTTAATGTGTATTTTTCCTTATCTTAACTGAAACTGGATGACTTGTTGGATGAACTCTTGGGCATAGAAAAAAATATAAAAAAAAAAATTTATTATCAATAAACTTTTCGCTGAGTAACTGGACCTCTTGCCTCAGTAAGCAGTGAGTGTTCACGTCAAAAGGTGGAATTTTACTTGGTAGTATTAAGGCCGATTTATTTTCGTAGCCTTTTTGACTCGAGTAAGTAAGTCCTTAGGGGTGTCTGTACACCTAATGCCCTAAAACCATATGGTTTGGGAGTCATTAACTCAACACTCGCTACATGGGTCAATTAGAAAGCTTAAGGGAACTAAACATAGCCGTGCCTTATTAAAAAAAAAAAGAGAATAAAATAAAAACTATGCCTTTTCGTTCACTTTTGATGGGAAATTCGGTGAATCTTGAGACATGGAGACCTTACACATTAGAGTTACTTGGAAGCTTCATTTTTATATGCTAATTCACCTTACACTGATTCAAGCTTGTGATGCCTTATCCTGCCTTTTGTAAGTAATTAGATTTTAACATTTCTATTCATTGAGAAGATGGGTTTACCTTTTTAAGCTTGCTTATGAATGAATATCATGGTGATGTGTGCTCCTTAAATTTTTGAATACCATGAGTGATGACTTTATCTTTATGTTCTTTGTTTTTCATTGAGTCTTTTATTTTGTTTTGCTAAAGGACTAGCAAAATGTAAGTTTGGGGGTATTTGATGAGTCTTAAATATTGCATATTTTAGACCCTTAACTTACATTTGTTATGCTCTTGGTTAGTAGTATTTTACTTCATTTTACGTTTTTCTTGTGTTTTGTGTGTTTTTACAGCTTTGTGGAGAAAATGAAGCATTTCAGGAGATTTGAAGCTTCTGGAGACATTGCGCTCGATCGCAACAGATATGCGATCGAGCGCACCTGCCTTTGAACGAGCGCAAGGTCAACATCCCACATCGAAATATTTGAAGTTCAGTGCATCTGCGATCGATCGCAGCAGACATGCGATTGAGCGCACATGAGATCGTGGGCACAAGACATGCGATCGATCGTACCTGCGATCGATCGCACCACATTGCGATCGAGCGCACACGGGCCTGTATCCCACATCGTTTCTGCAAGCCACATTACTCCGGGTCTTCCCCTATATAAGCACTATCTGGCTTCATAATTCAGTGTACAATTCCTGAACCACTTTGGTGTTTACCGGTGGACGTCCGTCAGCATTCTGGTGGATCCCGAAGGCATTGCTACCACGAGGGGAAGCGCCGCCCGGCAGCGAGTGGAATTTCTCCCATGTAAAGTTGTTTATTTATTTCTTTATATTCAGTTGTTTTAGTTTAAATGTTTAGCACTTGTTATTATAGTTTTATAGTTATGAGTGGCTAGACTCTTCAGCTAAGGTTGAAGATGAAGCCCCGCCGTTGTTTGGCGTAGTAGTTCAGATTTGCTTGTACAAATCTGACAATTTTTAGTATAAATGTTCTGTCAATTATTTGAGTTAATCTTATAATTGATTGAGTTTAAATTGTCTGTTGGATTTTCTTTGTGTTTCATCTGATGGATACATTGAATGCTTTTCGATTAAATTGGATTCCCTTTGTGATTTGTTAAGAGCGGATACATCGGGTGCTTTTGGTTTAGTTGGGATATTCTTTGTTTTTTGTCTTATAGTTGGATTCATTGAATGTTTTGATAGGCTATATTTTTAGAA